>JZKD02S1265812.1:696433-710509 GCA_000966675.3 Picea glauca | reverse complement strand
CTCTACCCATTTTGTGAAATAATCTATGATTGTCAAAATCCATTTATGCCGTCCACTTAAATTTGGGTTAATCTCACCGATGAAGTCCAATCCCCATTGCTGAAAATGTGTCTCAACTTTGATTGGTCTTAGTGGGAGGGGAAACAACTCTTGCTTTCCTGCAAACATTTGACATTATACACATGCTCTTACCATGCAACTTGCATCATAAAACAAAGAGGGTCAATAATAATCAGCTCTAAGGATTTTGTATGCAGTGGCTTTCCAAGCATGGTGACGTCCACATATGCCCTTATGAAACTCAATGACAATGCCCTCAGTTTCTTCGTCAGTGAGACAATTTAGTAGGATCCCCCCTGGGTCCTTCCAAAACAGATTCCCCCCCGAAATGCAATACTTCACAACTTTAAGTTTAACAGAGCTAGCTTTGTCTTTATCCCATGTTGGTGGGCAACTGAAATTTTGCAAGTAAAACATGATGTCTTTATACCGATCAGGTTGAGCAAATTGAGAATTTACCTCTAAGGATGGTTCTTCTGTTTCATCCCCTTCAGACTCTGCTGCTATCATATTTGTTGACATTGCATTCTAGTCTAAAACTTTGCAGTTAGAGTCAACCAACAATTTGGCTAGTCCTTGTCCTTCTACTAGCTTTGTGGGTTTGATCTCCACATCATACTCCTGAATTTTAGCAATCCATTTACCTCTTCTTCTCTCACTGTCAGGCTGTGTGAGAATGTCCTTTATAGTACTAGTGGGTACATAAGCCTATACCTTAGAGTGCATTATATAATATATAAAATCATTTAATGCTTTGACCAATGCATAAGCTTGTTTTTCCATGCTACTATATTTCAACTCAACATCCCTTAAGGCCTCTGAAAAAGTCTATGGGTTGCTCTTGATTTTCTTCATTCTTCTGAAGCAACACGATAGCTATAGTATGTGCTGATGCAAAAGAGAAGGTGAGGAAATACTTATCATAATTCAGGCTGATTAGAACTAGAGACTCTCCAAAGGCTTATTTGGTATGCTAAAATTATTCTTTAGCTTCAACTGTCCACTTGAATTCATGGTTCTTTTTCAACATGTTGGTAATGTGCTTCACAATTTTAGCAAAGTTGGGGACAAACCTTCTCAGAAAATTTAATCTTTCCTAGGAAAGATTGTACTTTTTTTTGGCTGAGAAATTTGTTTGATTGCCTCCACCCTTTTTGAATCTATCTTCACTCCTTCCTTGGATACTATATGGCCAAGAAGCTTTCCTTCTTCCATAGAAAAATAAGGGTTTTTGGGTTCAGGGACAACCCAAATTTCCTACACTTCACAAAGGTTTTCCTTAAATGCTTGGAGAATACAATCATGTCATCAAGATATATAACAATGGATTTGTCTTTCTCACCCACAAAAGCAATGCCCATAACTCTCTGAAAAGTTGCTCCTACATTTATCAAACCAAAAGACATTTTGGCATACATGAAAGTTTCCCATGGTGTGGTGAACACTATCTTTTCTTTGTCATCTAGATTCATTGCCACTTAGTTATACCCCGAAAAACTGTCCATCATGGATATTCTGTTTTCCCCCACCACTTTCTGTAGTATATGATCCATCTTGGGTAGGGGATAGTTATCTTTCAATGAACATTTATTCAGGTTCCTAAAGTCCACACATAGCTTTATTTCCCCACTCTTTTTTCTTACTGGAACTAGATTAGCTATCCATTCAGAGTACCTTAGGGGAATAATAATCTAGGAATCTAATAATTTCCTCACCTCTTTCTCAATGGTAGGCAGAATAAGAGGATTAAATTGCCTTAGTTTCTACTTGAAAGGATTAGTACCAGGTTTGAGGGGTATTCAATGCTGGATGATGTTGGTATCATAAGTTTTGAAGTCCTCGTATCTCCAAGCAAAGACATCCATGTACTCTTTGAACAACTGTAAATATTCTTCCCTATGATCAACATAAATATTTTTGGACAATTTAATATATTTGGTCTCATTTTTTGACCCGATATTATATTCCTCAATGCTATCATCCTTGGGAAGGACAACTGGTTTGGTAGGTACATCATTTCTATCAAACAACTATTCTAAAGGCACCGGTCGTTTGGGAATGAAGTTATTCTTGAGCTGCAAGAATTTATTCTCAACCATGTAATTTCTAAATTCAAGGATCTCTTTTGCTCCCTCCCCAATCTCCCGTTCGGTCTCTTCTTCATCATCTGAACCAATATGAGTATTTTCAAACTCATCTATCACTTCCACAAACCTTTTGATTTGTTGGTCATTTTCAAAAACTTGCTAGCATTTGATATTGTCAGAGGTATGGATGGTTTGTATCTCATCTCAATCTCATATTTAACTTGAGGGGTGACTTGTACTTTAAAGTTACTGGCCGCTATTGCTAAGGAATCAACTAGTTGATTAAATTCTCTTAAAACAATAAAAATATTGAAAGCTTCATAAAAATTGTCAATCACATCCCATACTTGATTTTTGTATGCCTTCATTCTTGGATGCCTTATTTGGTAGGAACCTTTTACTTGCTTCACAACTAGCTCGAAATCTCCAAATGCCACCAACTTGGTAATTTGCATCTTCCTTGCCGCCTCCAAGCTTAAGATCAAGGCGTCATATTCAACCACATTATTTGTGGCCTCAAACTCTAGATTGTAGGACAAATGGGTTTCCTTTTGGGTAGGAGAGATGAGCACTATACTGGCCCCAACCCCTTCTTTTGCGTATGCCCCATCAAAAAACATTTTCCATATACCATCTATTTCTTCAACATGGCTTACAAGAGGATTTGCAAGCATTGGGGTTTCATTGTACTCTTCATTTACATATAGGATACAACATTCCAAATATTCATCAACAACATATATAGGATGGTTCACATGGTTGTTTTGATCATTGACCACATAAGCAAACTTTGTCTCATGGTACAACCTTCTGAGCTCCTTCGAAAACTGTTACAATGAAATAAGTCATATCCATCTGCATAGTGCCTCCCAATTTTCGTGCCCATGTTCTGGAAAACAACATGCCATAATTAGCTAGTACATCAACCACCACCACGTCCATCATAATTCTCTTAACATGCAGCTGGGCCAGGGTAACAACCATGTGTTTGATCAACCCATAACATTTCACTTTTCTAGCATCAAACGAATAACGGTCATGATATGGCATGGTTATCTCCAACCCCAATTTTTCCATGAATATTTTGGGAATAAGGTTGTGTGATGCGCCAAAATCCAACATACAATTGTGCAACATCTTATCATGAATATTTAAGGTTACATAGAAGGGTGCCACATATTCCTCTTTGTCATCAATGTGAGGGCCAAAAACTATTGTGGGACATTCATCTTGTACATTCAAAGTATCATGAGGACCTGTTGATCCCTTCCCTTGCATAACTTTCTCAATTTGTTTATGGTATGAGGGTTTTTTAGACAACTCCACCAAAGGTACATGAATCTTGATTTTAAACATTCACGTTAAATATTGAAAGGTGAAACTAATTCCTCAAGTTCTTCTGTTTCTTTTTCTCTTTTCACAGGTTCTAAATCCTTATTTACCTTAAGGGTGTCTAGAACCAGTGTTGCCAGAAGCGGGAGCGTCGGAAGTGCCATTTTCCAAAAATCTTCGGAAGCGAAGCGTCTGTTATATATATATATATATATATTTTTTTTTATATATATTGCATTTATATTCAAAAAAATATGTAGAAAGACAAATTAGCTGCAGAATATATGAAAACATGCATATTTGTACATCAATATAGATAGAAATGACATCNTATGCTAAAATTATTCTTTAGCTTCAACTGTCCACTTGAATTCATGGTTCTTTTTCAACATGTTGGTAATGTGCTTCACAATTTTAGCAAAGTTGGGGACAAACCTTCTCAGAAAATTTAATCTTTCCTAGGAAAGATTGTACTTTTTTTTGGCTGAGAAATTTGTTTGATTGCCTCCACCCTTTTTGAATCTATCTTCACTCCTTCCTTGGATACTATATGGCCAAGAAGCTTTCCTTCTTCCATAGAAAAATAAGGGTTTTTGGGTTCAGGGACAACCCAAATTTCCTACACTTCACAAAGGTTTTCCTTAAATGCTTGGAGAATACAATCATGTCATCAAGATATATAACAATGGATTTGTCTTTCTCACCCACAAAAGCAATGCCCATAACTCTCTGAAAAGTTGCTCCTACATTTATCAAACCAAAAGACATTTTGGCATACATGAAAGTTTCCCATGGTGTGGTGAACACTATCTTTTCTTTGTCATCTAGATTCATTGCCACTTAGTTATACCCCGAAAAACTGTCCATCATGGATATTCTGTTTTCCCCCACCACTTTCTGTAGTATATGATCCATCTTGGGTAGGGGATAGTTATCTTTCAATGAACATTTATTCAGGTTCCTAAAGTCCACACATAGCTTTATTTCCCCACTCTTTTTTCTTACTGGAACTAGATTAGCTATCCATTCAGAGTACCTTAGGGGAATAATAATCTAGGAATCTAATAATTTCCTCACCTCTTTCTCAATGGTAGGCAGAATAAGAGGATTAAATTGCCTTAGTTTCTACTTGAAAGGATTAGTACCAGGTTTGAGGGGTATTCAATGCTGGATGATGTTGGTATCATAAGTTTTGAAGTCCTCGTATCTCCAAGCAAAGACATCCATGTACTCTTTGAACAACTGTAAATATTCTTCCCTATGATCAACATAAATATTTTTGGACAATTTAATATATTTGGTCTCATTTTTTGACCCGATATTATATTCCTCAATGCTATCATCCTTGGGAAGGACAACTGGTTTGGTAGGTACATCATTTCTATCAAACAACTATTCTAAAGGCACCGGTCGTTTGGGAATGAAGTTATTCTTGAGCTGCAAGAATTTATTCTCAACCATGTAATTTCTAAATTCAAGGATCTCTTTTGCTCCCTCCCCAATCTCCCGTTCGGTCTCTTCTTCATCATCTGAACCAATATGAGTATTTTCAAACTCATCTATCACTTCCACAAACCTTTTGATTTGTTGGTCATTTTCAAAAACTTGCTAGCATTTGATATTGTCAGAGGTATGGATGGTTTGTATCTCATCTCAATCTCATATTTAACTTGAGGGGTGACTTGTACTTTAAAGTTACTGGCCGCTATTGCTAAGGAATCAACTAGTTGATTAAATTCTCTTAAAACAATAAAAATATTGAAAGCTTCATAAAAATTGTCAATCACATCCCATACTTGATTTTTGTATGCCTTCATTCTTGGATGCCTTATTTGGTAGGAACCTTTTACTTGCTTCACAACTAGCTCGAAATCTCCAAATGCCACCAACTTGGTAATTTGCATCTTCCTTGCCGCCTCCAAGCTTAAGATCAAGGCGTCATATTCAACCACATTATTTGTGGCCTCAAACTCTAGATTGTAGGACAAATGGGTTTCCTTTTGGGTAGGAGAGATGAGCACTATACTGGCCCCAACCCCTTCTTTTGCGTATGCCCCATCAAAAAACATTTTCCATATACCATCTATTTCTTCAACATGGCTTACAAGAGGATTTGCAAGCATTGGGGTTTCATTGTACTCTTCATTTACATATAGGATACAACATTCCAAATATTCATCAACAACATATATAGGATGGTTCACATGGTTGTTTTGATCATTGGCCACATAAGAAAACTTTGCCTCACGGTACAACCTTCTGAGCTCCTTTGAAAACTGGTACAATGACATAAGTCATATCCATCTGCATAGTGCCTCCCAATTTTCATGCCCATGTTCTGGAAAACAACATGCCATAATTAGATAGTACATCAACCACCACCACGTCCATCATAATTCTCTTAACATGCAGCTGGGCCAGGGTAACAACCATGTGCTTGATCAACCCATAACATTTCACTTTTCTAGCATCAAACGAATAAAGGTCATGATATGGTCTGGTTATCTCCAACTCCAATTTTTCCATGACTATTTTGGGAATAAGGTTGTGTGATGCGCCAAAATCCAACATACAATTGTGCAACATCTTATCATGAATATTTAAGGTTACATAGAAGGGTGCCACATATTCCTCTTTGTCATCAATGTGAGGGCCAAAAACTATTGTGGGACATTCATCTTGTACATTCAAAGTATCATGAGGACCTATTGATCCCTTCCCTTGCATAACTTTCTCAATTTGTTTATGGTATGAGGGTTTTTTAGACAACTCCACCAAAGGCACATGAATCTTGATTTTAAACAGTTCACGTTAAATATTGAAAGGTGAAACTAATTCCTCAAGTTCTTTTGTTTCTTTTTCTCTTTTCACAGGTTCTAAATCCTTATTTACCTTAGGGGTGTCTAGAACCAGTGTTGCTAGAAGAGGGAGCGTCGGAAGCGCCATTTTCCAAAAATATTTGGAAGCGAAGCGTTTGGGAAGCGTCTATATATATATAATTTTTTTATATATATTGCATTTATATTCAAAAAAATATGTAGAAAGACAAATTAGCTTCAGAATATATGAAAACATGCATATTTTTACATCAATATAGATATAAATGGCATCCATACTACATAGTTCATCAATGATTAATCATTCGAGCATCAACCATCTAGATTATAGATTTTAACAATTGTAGAAAGTAGACCATAAACTTATGAAATGAAATCATATATCCAAAAACTGTCAACAATAACATGAGTCATGACCAGATAGTTATGTTTACAAAATAGACCATCTACATTGAAGTTACTATGAAGACCCAAAGGTCCAAAACAATAAAGTTTAAAGTTTAAAGATTAAACTGAAGTCTCAGCTAGTTGCCAAATATTATGAATCTATCATCTATATACTATGACATATAAAGTAATGAAAAAGGAGAATCATCAAATTGTAAACAACTATCAGGTCCTCCTTCCACCACCGCAGGTACTGCATGGGCCTCCACGTGGTGGTAGTGCCGAAGTAGATGCAGACGACTGCGACTGAGCTGAAGATGAAGCCCCTACTGCTGTAGCTGGAATCTTGGACATGGGGACCCTGGCACTAGATGAGGGTGGCATCTCAACATGATCATCATTGTCCAAAATAACACCCTCCAATTTCTCTAAAAGCAATACTCCATCCTCCAAATTATCCTCCTCCGGATTGTTGTTCCAACGCCTCAAGTTTTGATCCATTTGTGCCTCCTCATAGTAATGGGACAACAATATCAAGTTGTAATGAACATAGACCAAGCTCTTTGCCTGACTTACTTTCAACCTATTCCTTTTAACACTATGGATGAAACTGTAGGTGCTCCAACACCTCTTTGCAGAAGAAGTGTTCACCACCTATGAAAGCACCCTTGTTTCCAAACTTTGTAGCTGTGGGACAGTACCGCCATGCATGTTCCACCACTCAAGAGAACTTAGATTTCCTCGATCTCTAATTGCATGGTTGGTTCCAAAGGAACCATTGTTAAGGATGTAATGGATCAATTGTCTCCTTATGTTGTCACACTCCTCCTCGTATGGGACGAGTTTATCTAATGCTTTCATGTAACCTGCTTGAAACTCTAGATCTTGGTGTGGTCTTTTCTTGGTCCCACCACCAGGTGTTGGTGATGAAATCCATGATACATGATAGTATTTAGGTGTTATCACATATGCTAAGGCATGTAGTGGAATATTCAGCATTTCCCACTATTTTTCCACTTCTACACGAATATGGTTATAGAAGTTGACATCTCTAGGCTCAACAATGTCTTTAATCTGCCCTAGCATGCTATCCATTTGCTCATACACCTCCCCAATGATTGGCCGATCTGAATTTGCAAACTTGATCATGTGATAAATTGGCTTAGTGAATTGCAAAACAAACTGAACCTGCGACCAAAACTGATTGTCAATGATTGTCTCCTTCACTGTTGTTGCACCTTCTTTATCATTGCTCAATTCATCCCATTCATCACTCATCACCATAACACCCAAATCTTGTCTCACCTTCAATAGGCACTTAAAGGTGAGGTAATAGCTAGCAAATCTAGTGGTTGCAATCTTAAGTAGCTGCAACCTAGAGTGAGCACTGTAGAAGTAATTGACCCTTGTATGCCCGGTGATAAATTTGATGAGTTTCTTCCCTTTCTTGTACAACTGATTAATCCATCCACATTCTCTATGCTTGAAAATATCATGCATCAAAAGGTTCAAGGTGTGCACCAAACACCCAGACCAAAAGATGTGTGGATGAGCTCGCTCAATGATTTTACCCGGTCCCTTACAATTTGTTGCATTATCAGTGATTACTTGAATCACATTAGAAGGACCAACATCATTAATTGTTTTCAAGAGGAGATCTGAAATGTTTTTGGAATATGCAATAATTGAAGAGGAGTCATGTGCTGCAAGAAACATTTCACCGCTAGTAGAAATACCAAGAACATTGATCAAATGTTGGTTTCTAACATTTGTCCAACCATCTGATACAACAGATACCCCAATGTCTGACCACTCATCTATAAACCGTGTTAGAGCTCTTTGAACTTTTGTTTTTTCTCTGTCAAGTAACATAGTTCTAGCTTTCTCATAGCTGGGGCTCTTGTATCCTTTGGGGGCTTCGTTGATTGCCTTGAGAAGATCGTGCCAATAAGGGGAGCAACGCACATTGAATGGGACACCACAAGCATAGAGAAACTGGACCACTTTTGCATCCACCTCATCCCTACCTCCAATATCAAGGAAATCTGCTATTGTTCTTCTAGATCCAGAGGTTCCATAACCAGTACCATGTTGAGATGGAGATGTGTTGCCACCAAATATGGATGAGGCATCGGATTGAAGCTTTTGTTTTTTACCATACTTTTTTTGTGCAACTTCCTCTATCCTTATATATTTTTGTCTCTGCTCCTTGGATATATTAGGGCAAACTGTGATCCCAGTGGACCCCTTGTTGTCATCACTCTTCATTACACCACAAAGATGCCTCCTTAGACGAGTATATGAACCGGTATAAGGTTTTCCATCATGACAATTATGAGGAAATACAAATTTAATGCTTGCACCACCTCTCCCCTCAACTTTTCTTACAAATTGCCACAATGGTCTCAATAAATCTTTACGTCCTACATTTACCTCTTCCTCTTCAAACCCTTCATCAACTTCATATTGTGGGACACCATGAGAATAACCACTATCATCTTCTTCCCTTCAATGCCTTCTCCCTGCCACAACCATGAGAACCAAAATAGGAATGATAAACCAAAAGAAAACCATTTTCTTCAAGTTTTAGATGAACAACCTGCAATAAAATGAGAGAGAATAAGGAATGGGAAAGAGTAGGAGAGGAGGAAAAAAACATTAACAAAGTTAACCCAAGGAAATGAGGGAGTTGGGGTTTGGGCTTACCTCTTTAGCTCTTGAAACTTGAAACCTTTAGAAGATGGTTTCCTTTGTTCTCTTCTCCAAGCTCCTCTTTGCTCACTCTTCCAAGCTCTCCTTTTCTTTCTCCTCCAAGTTCTCACAGATCTGCACTCTCAACCTCTCATTTTCTCTCTCCTCCAAGCTCAAAATGAAAGAATGAGGAGAATAGAGGGGAAATAGATCCTTTATTCTTTTCATTCTTTCCCCTCAACCCTAAGCCTAAGCTAGGCCTCACCCTAACTCTAAAAAAAAAAAAAAAAATGAACTTTTGCTTGAAGATGCGGGTCCCCACGAAAGCGTGCGCATTTTCCCTTGAAGCGTGCGTGAAGCACCCTCTGAAGTGCGCTCCAGAGGGAGGCGCTTCTGAATTGGCAGGAATCGAGTTTTTTGGGGCCGAAACGCGCTTTCGAAAATTGAGTCACGCTTTAGAGGGAGCTTCCAGGATGCACCCGCCCGGATCGAGCTTCGGGGCCAAAGAGGGGGGGGGGGAAGCTTCTGGTAACCCTATCTAGAACTTCTTTAGCTTTATCTTTGGGTTGGTTTGGATCAAATTTATTAGACTGAGGTTAACTGTTTGAAGCAACTGCTTTCTGCTGAGGCCCGAGATCATACTTCTTATGCATCTAAGCCTGTAGTGCATCAACACAAATTCTGTATTGAGCTAAGGATAAAATTCCTTTGTTGGGTTGGTTGCTAGGCATCAGTTTCCTAGGATTTAGAGACTCTACATAGTCATTTTGAGTGAGATGTATGGCATCATTTTCATCTTTGAGCATGTGGATTTCCTCTATATATTCAACATATTTCTCATCCACTACTTCTTCAACCAGGTTGTTATCATTGTTGGTTTTTATAGGGAGTTGGATGGACTGTTCTTCATTTATTTTCTCCCTTCTCATGAGCTGTGGATTATGAGGTCTTCTGAATTGATTAGGATTATGATTCCTTATCCCTCCCCCTTGGGGAGCTTAGTTTGTGTAATATTCCAGATATAAAAAAGTATGTAGAACATAAATAAATAGCTAGAAATGGCAGAGGAACAACAATATAACCAGAACAACACCACAATAATACCAAATGGATAACCAGAATAACACCAGAAAGAACACTTTGATTATTGAGAGTAATGTTCACTTGCCTCTTCGAGGGGGAAACCTCCAGCAAAGCAGAGCTCTATTACAATAGTATCCAAGACAAATGTTCTCATACCCTCGACTCCTATTTATACTAAATATGGTCCATCTAGAGGAAGATCCTTCTAGAAGCATAAACTTCTATCAGGTCTTATTACATTGGACTTATTCTTCTTTATTTCTAGGCCTTATTAATATTGACCTTTATTACATGGAAATATATTATTCTACCTATGTGAGGGGTTATGTCCCTAAAATTCCGCCCCCTTAAAAACAACATTGTCCTCAAGGCTTGAGATGGGGAAATTGCTGCAGAATGGTAGCTGGTTCCTAAGTGGCATCTACTGGAGTTGTATCTTTCTATTGGACTAACACTTTCTTGATGGTTTGCTGACGTAGATGACGCTCACACTGGTCCAAAACTGCTTGTGGATGTAGCCAAATGGAGCCTTCTTTGTCCAACTCGGGAAGGGTGGTTTGAGTTTGACACTTAGTTCCAATCACCTTCTTTAAGCAAGAAACATGAAAAACAAGATGGAGATTAGAATGATTGGGAAAAGCTAACTGATAGGCCACTTGTCCCACATGCTTGAGAACCGTATAAGGAACATAAAATTTGGACGTCAATTTCTGACAATGGTCAACCTTGAGGGAATTTTGCTTGTAAGGTTGCAATCGAAGAAACACCCGATCACCTTCTGCAAATTGACGTTCATAGCGACTTTGATTTGCTTGTTGCTTCATACGATTCTGGGCCATGACCAAATTCTCTTCGAGGGTACGAAGAATAGCCTCTTGAACTGTAAGCATTTGGTCAACTGTCTGGATGTTTGAGACACCTGACAAATATGAGAGAACTGAAGGTGGATTTTGTTCATATACCGCTTCAAAAGGAGTCATGCAAGTAGCTGTATGGTACGAAGTGTTGTACCACCATTCAACTAGTGGTAACCATTCAACCCACTGATTCTTCCTTTCCGATGCAAAACACCTCAAATATGTTTCCAAACATTTGTTGACAACTTCATTTTGACCATTAGTTTGGGGATGATAAGTTGTGCTGAGATGCAATTGGGTGCCTTGTAGCTTGAACAGTTCTTGCCAAAAATTGCTGGTGAAAGTTGGGCCTCAATTAAAAAGAATAGAATGCGGCATGCCATGAAGCTCGAAGACCTAATCCATGAAAAGTTGAGCCACTGTGGATGCTGTAAATGGGTGTTGAAGAGCACATAAATGAGCATACTTGGAAATCTGAACAACAACCACCATAATGATTGATTTATTGTCTGATTTAGGTAAGCCTATAATAAAATCCATAGAGATATCCCACCAAATAGCATGTGGAATCTGAAGCGGTTGTAGTGTGCCCGAAGATTTGAATGTTTTTCCTTTGTTGTGTTGACACACATCACATTCAACCACAAAATTACGAACGCCCTGTTTCATACCATCCCAGAAGAAAGAACGTTTGATTCGGTCATGGGTTTTGGTAAACCTTGAGTGCCCAACTGTGGGTGTATCATGGAGCTCAAAAAGTACTGTGGATTTAAGTTTTGATTGTTTACTTAAATACAAATGACCTTTGTATCGAAGCTCCTCATTGAGCCAAGAGTACCCTGGGGAAACTGGAGAATTGGACTGCAATTGTTGTATCAAATGCAAACTTTTGGGATCGTGTAGCCATTCCTGGCGAACAACTTTGAGCCAATCTGGTACAATGAAGGAGAGAGAAAAAATGAAACCTTCATCTTCATATTTTCGGGAAAGTGCATCCGCAACCACATCGTTTTTGCCTTTCTTGTAAATGATCTCATAATAATATCCAAAGAACTTAGTCACCCATTTTTGTTGCTCGGGGGAGGAAAGTCGTTGTTCCAGAAAATACTTGAGGCTTTGATGATCTGTCTTAATTTGGAAGCGTTTCCTCAATAGATAAGGGCGCCAAAGATCCACGACATGCAGAATAGCCAACATTTCCTTTTCATATATTGATTTGCCCAAATTTATCTTGGACAATTGTTTGCTGGTAAAGGCCAAAGGCCGACCCTCTTGCATAAGGAGAACACCAATTCCTTTCCCGAAAGCATCACATTCTAGGACAAAGGTCTTTTTGAAATCAGGAAGGGCTAGGACTGGAGTGGTGCACATGTCCATCTTCAAGGTTTGAAAATCTCGAGCGACTACTGGAGTCCAAGTGAAATAATTCTTTTTAAGGAGTGCAGTGAGAGGTGCCACAATCTTTCCATAATTCTTAACAAACTTGAGATAATAACCTATTAAACCTAGAAATCCCCACAAGCTTTTGAGAGTCTTTGGGTGAGGCCAATCTTGCATAGCTTCAATCTTTTTAGGATCCAACCTGACGCCGACCTTTCCCACAAGATGACCCAAGTACTCGAGTTTCAAAGCACCAAAAGCACATTTAGATCGTTTGAGGAAAAATTAGTGCTGAGAGAGTAGATGGAGAACTCGATCCAGATGAGCAAGATGGTCTGTCCAATTTTTTCTATAGATGAGGATATCATCAAAGAAAACTAAGAAAAAATGATGGAGAAAAGGATGGAATACATGATTCATGAGGCTTTGGAAAGTGGAGGGAGCATTACACAAGCTAAAGGGCATGACCAAAAAATCATAGTGGCCCTCATGAGTTCTAAAGGTAGTCTTAGGAATGTCTGCCTCTTTGATACGGATCTGGTGGTAGCCCGAACAAAGATCAAGTTTAGTAAAGAACTGGGTGCCACTCAATTCATCCAAGAGTTCATCAATGACAGGAATGAGAAATTTGTCTTTAATGGCGAGTTTGTTGAGGGAGCGGAAGTCAGGACACATGCGCCAATAAACTTTTTTCTTAAGGACCATGACCATAGGAGAAGAGTAGGGGCTTGTACTAGGGCTGATAACACATGCGTTGAGAAGTTCTTGAACCATTTTCTCAATTTCATTTTTTTGGGAAAATGGGTGACGATAGGGACATATATTGGGAGGAAGGCTTCTTGGGACAAGGGGAATGGAATGATCATGAACACCATGAGAAGGAGGGAGTCCCTAGGGAGTGAAAAAAACCACTTGATGTTTAGAGATGATGGATTGGAGGTCATGCGACACATAGGGTGTCTCAGTGGCTTGTATGGCATGGAGTTGGGCAATAATTCCAGAATGACCTTTTTTGAGAAGCTTTTCCATGCGATGGGAACAATGATCTCCGGGGAACCGATGATGATGCCTTGGAACTTATATTGTTGGACCTCCTGGTCGAATTGCATGGTTAATTCCTTAAAATCCATGAGAATGGAACCCAAAGTCCTTAACCATTCTGCACCCAACAAAATGTCACCACTGCCCATGTCGATAGAAAACATATGAGATTTTAGATGGTAATCACCAATTTGGAGACACACATTTTCACAACGCCCTCCACATTTCATGGACCCACCATTGGAAATCATGATTTGGAAATTATTGACTGCATGAATATAACAATTAGTTTCTTGGGCAATGCGACGATGAATAAAATTA
>JZKD02S1265812.1:669331-693339 GCA_000966675.3 Picea glauca | reverse complement strand
TAAGCCATTTATGATAAGGAAGTTTTTGCTGGGTTTTCTTCCCCTAGAGGGTTTCCCAGGATAAATGCTGTGTCTCTTGTGAATGTGTATTTCTCAGTGATCTTATTCTTATTATTCTCTTATCTTATGAAATGCAAAGAACTATGATAATGGCATAAAACATTAACACATGTTTCCTTCTATGTATATTGCATCCTATTGCATCAAAAGAAGGGTTGGGGATATCCTTTCCCTCAACACCATGGAATAATCGACATCAAATGCCTCAACATATGTGACTTTGGTTGCTGGTTGTGATGACTTTATATCTCTAGGGATCTTGTTATAGAGTTTATTGAACTTTCTGTTGAAATTGACAATTTCATTGGCCCTTTTCTTAACTAAGCCAATTTCATTTAGGTAGTATAGGTTATCCCTTTTCTCACCCCACTATCTCATAAATGCAACTTCTAGAGTTGGCCAACTATCAATTGAAGCAACATGTAGCTCTCTAAACCATTTAATAATATCTCCCTCTAAAGTTTGGACAAATATCCTCATGAAGACATCATCATGCTCTACAAACTGGTCGTATGTAAAGTCATGGAACACACTCATATTCTCTTGAGCTGAGTGAGTTTTATCCCCATCAATTTTTGGCAGATATTACATGTAATTTTGAGGGAGGTCATGGATAATTTGGGGCATATTCAATGGGGAAAATATGGCAGTGACACAAGGATTTATAGGTGGTGGAGGAAGAGGTTGATTCCCCCCTAGTCTTCCTCCACCTAATCCAATCATGAGATTTATTAAAATGATGTTATGGGCTTAAAAGGATAAAGGAGCAACATGATTTTTCAAGAAGGGTCAAAAAGGAGAACCGACTTCTTGACTAAATTCTAAAGGATAATTATGGAGGTCTATCAATGGTTCTGGAGGAAATTTTGAAACATAAAGTGAACCTTTAGGTATATCAATTGAATCTATAGAATCAACACTTTGAGGAATAGCAGAAGGATATATTTTTGGATTCGTATTACCTGAAAAAGAAGAAATATGACATTCTCTGATATTTCTCCAAGTCACAAGTTTTTCTGGATCTGAATAGATTGGAACCTGATCATGATCAAGGTGGCTTCTGGTCTATCTTCTGACAGAGGCTAGGTTGTGCTTTTGTGGAGTCTCCATGTGAAATATTAAAAACCAAGTGCTTGAGGCCTGTTCACCATCAAGGCTCAGAACTTACAATGTCGTATCCTCATGGAAGATTTCTTCAAATTACGTCCTTGACATTGACACCATTTCAAATGTTATCCCTTGAGATGATCCAGGCTATTGTTGGAACAATGTCGATGCACCCCAACAGCTAAGACTCATGATGAGTCTTAAATCTGTTTTTGCAGTAAGGTAATTGTGCAATATTTGGAAAGTTTTTCCTTTTCTCTTTCTCGAAATTATTGGACCTCAAACAATCTCATCTCAGATGACAAATTCTCTCAAATTTTAGAGGCATATGTCTACGAGTGTTTCAGACAATCAAATTTTAAAAAATAATGAAGTGGTGAATTAGAAGAAAAACATGATAAATGTACATGGCACTATTAAGAATGAATCCTATAGTTTATGGAAAAAGAACAACGTTGTTGTTCCTGAGTTTATACTTTAAGGCTCTAAAGTATATTGTCAAGGCATCCAAAAAAGGTAGAGATAATTAATGGGTAAAAAGAACTAGTTTAAAGGAAACCGAGATCACAGTTGGTTCCTTAACTGTCTCTGTCTAGCTTCCCATTGTTCTTGAATGCTAATATCCCTTTCAATTGCAGCCCACGATATTTCAATTTCTACCCGTGTATTTGCTGTTTGTAAGATGGTATTGAATAGGTTTAACGTAATGCTCGTTTGATTTGATAGACCAGGTTCTATATTGGGCTGTCTGGCAACTGGAACAGTCATGAAAGCTGGGGGTTTCTTTTTTGTAAATCAAGAATATTTTTAAGGGTCGCAAATTTCTGGTTCAAATTTATAAAAATAGAACTTCCAAATTATGAATCAATAGTATAATAGAAATAAAGGCCTTTTCTAGTATCTGAGTCAAATTTAAAGGAGACAATGTATAGAATGAAGAAAAAAGAAACATGTAGTTGTATAACAAAAATGAGGCATCAATTTAAGAAGAATCTCATTTTAAGTTAATACAAGAAAAATGGATGATAACTTTGCAGAAGCATACAATTTCAGAGTCCTAAAACGTTCATAGGTCTTATATCCGCTGAAAGATGATACAGAGGAAAAACTGCAAACGATTAGATAATCTGACAGTTCAATCACTATAATAGAAGTTACCACATAAAACACTTCAAACGAAAGTATGAAATAAAAATTGAATGACAGAGAAACACATAACACAAGCTTGACCAGATCCATAATCTTCAATCTATATAATATTAATTCAGGCAAAACAAAGTTTTTCTTTTTTACAATTCATCCAGAAAAAAGCCTCTTCTTAGTCTTGAAAAATTACATTTATACAAAACCGCCAATCTTAGGACGGTTGGTGATTTCCTAGATCTTAGAGACTAACTATTTGTTAAAAATAAGATCCAAAACCGTTTTCATGATCTTCTCCATTTTTCCATTTTCTTTGAAGTAAATCTCTTCCAGATAATATTTTTAGTTTGCTGATGACTCTCCTTCTTTTGATTCGATACATTTAATGCATCTCTCTAGGAACTGTGTAAAATATATTGGGGGTTCTGGAAGATCTCTTGCCTTGAACAAATAAACCTTTCTCTAAATCTTGGAAAGACGGTCATCAACTCCTTTATCTGTAAACTTCATTGACTGGAGCTTTAAGTTAGGCTCAACAAACAACCTGTCCATTAGGGTGACATCGATTTTTCTTAGTTGTGAAATTTCCATTTGGATTTCACTCAAATTTTCCCTAAAATTTAATTAATGTCTTACACTATTGATCTATCCCAAAAGTCCTGTACACTTACCTTTTCCAATATTTAATGACCCTTTGTCTAAAATATCAAAACTTCTTCACAATCATCTCTGATTTCCTTGGCTATTCTTTTGCTTTCAGTTATGTTGGTCTCCCATAGCTTGAGCATGATGTTGCCTCTGATTTGCTCTGTGGCTGATACTTTCGTAGTTTTGGGTACCTATTCACCTTTCGATTATATAATTTCCTTTTGGAGAGTAATCCTCGCTTATTTGGCTTCTTTTTCCCTCATGATAATATTATCAAAGGAATTATCTACTCCTTGAAAGTAATTCTGAACAATTTCTATCTTGGAAATCAATTTCTTCTATTCAATTTCTATTTTTGAATGCACTTCCAGTCACTGGGCCTAGAAAGCTTTTAGGTCTATAATCTGATCTTCCATTGATACTAGTCTAGCCTGCAACTGTTCTGCGTGCTCCTTTTGCTGAGTAATCTGTTGCTGACTTGTTTGTATTTCCTGGCTCATTTCGTTCAAACTCGTTTTGAGTGATTGAACCTCTAACCTTTCGGCGGCCCTTGTCTGCTCCAAGCTTTTACTCATTTCTTCTCTAATGCTTTCCTCAACATTCTTTAATTGCTCTTGTAATTGTGCTATGATTTTATCACTCTTCTTTATCCTGGTTATCATTTTTCCCATGGTAAGAAATTTTGCTGTTGCCATGGCTCCCATGGAACCTGCTATCTCTGTAGCAAAATATTCTTCCTCCGAATTTTGTCCGTCTATCAAGACTTTATTTTTTTTAACCATGTTCCCCTCCCTCATGCATCTTCTGTTTCAGGATGGCCTTCCTTTTTCTACTGAAAAAATAATCGAAATGAGGAATCTCATCTATGGGAATGGAAGTAAGGTCATCAACAAATAGAACTCCCGTCTGTGGGAGTCCGAAAGTGGATTGTAAGGGGGTTAAGGAAGCTATGGGAATCCTTAGCTCCGTAGATCCTTTCCCTCTTGCTGCCTTAGGCGTGTTGACATCAACCCCTGGTGATGAAGTGGGAGTAGGCTTACTGGACTTGGGAGGTCTACCTGACCTTTTCTCTGCTTCGGTCTTTTTGCTTGGTGGAGGCCTTTCCGTATCCTGTAGGGGTTTTTTTGGATTTCCCTTCTTTTGTGATTCCTGCTCGAAACCTGGTGGAACACTTTCTTGCTCCTGGGGGAGGGTAATTTCTTCTCCTTGAAGTATTTGGGGCAGACCACTCCGTCGATGCTTCTGAAAGGTCCGAAAGCTGACTTGCAGGTCGGACGACAATGTCTGTACTCTTTCCAACACTTCTTTATAAGACTTGGTCCCTTTGAACATGTCGTCCCAAGGGGACTCCTCATGTTCATAGGCTTTCACATTGCAGTGTATCAAGTGTTTGTTCACTAATTGATAAGGGTCATTCCTTTTGTACTCAATATTTAACAGTTTAACTTCTTCGAGTGCCTCTGCTTCCACCCTAGAATGTCCCAAATTTAGCAATGAAAATTTCCCGATGTGCACAGGGAAGATTGGCCACGACTTCTTTTGAGCTGCCTTTAGCTCTATTCCAATACCGCCTTTTACTATTTGGTGTGCTACTTCCCTACACACTAGTCTATCCGAAAGGAATTTTGGAAGCGCGCGAGGGGGGATTGAGCACCCATAAACCCTGATGTAGGAGAAGCTTTCTTCAATGAACGAGTCTGCTATTTGCTTGAGTTTATTTGAAACTGCTTCAAAAATGCGAGGAGGGTCACATCTGAAAAAGATTTTATGCATGGGTATCACCACAAAATGGAAAATTTCGTAAAACGATTTTTTTTCATTTTCTTCCCACAACTCAGAGTGATATTCATGAATGGGTTCAGGGCAGGTTATGTTCCAACTCCAATTCATCAGGGGAAATGGAGTCATAAAACAAATTGTGTCCATGAGGTATGATGACATGTAGAAGGCCACTGGTTGACCTCGGGCTCTTGCAGCTCTATAATCCAAAATCTCTTTGGCTATATTATCAGATAAAATATTGTCCCAGTTGAAACTATATCCTTCTGATGCTTGTTCTAAAAAAGGCACCCATTTTGCGGGGAAATGATAGGGATTCTTTTTGCCGAAGAGTCTGCACAACATCATGGCTACATAAACCATGTACTCATTCAAAGAAGCTGTGGCATAAATTTCGTGGGTATCGAACCTAAATTTTGATGGACATCTCCACCAACCTTTGATTAAATCGGGGTAAGTTTGGTTTGCCTCAGTGCATTCCTTTCTCTGGAATTCCGCTATAAATTCGACATTGTAAATGAAATTAGGATTGGGTGAGAGTTTGTACATAAATTGGATATGTTCGGGCCTGAATGAGTCGATAATGGCCCCTTGATCATTTAAAATGCTTCTCGTTGGAATATCAACCTTGTCCAAAGCCCAACTGATCATGTCGTTGTATGCCATAAGCCGTGGGCATGTTGCAATTTTGTGAAGTTCTGATTCTGGTATGTCCCGAAGGTGATTCTCAGAGTCGTTAGGGGATTTTTTTATCTCGCAGTCTAGATTTTCATAAATTTGTCTCCATGATTTAATTGAGTCAATAACATGCGGTGTGGTGTCTGATATGACATCTCCCTCTGGGCTGGAACTCTTAGTTGTATCTTCACTCTTCTTGGGTCCCTTCTTTGGTGCCATGACTCTGTATTGGAATGAAAACCTATCACATAAGAGAGGTGTGAAAGCTCAGCTCTATTATCTTACTTCTGATAGAAAAAACGAGAATAAGTTTCAAAACACAAACCTCTAATTTTCTTTTAACTCATTTTATGGTGAAAGTATTGTCGCAGCTGTCAAGAATTTAATACCTTTAATTCAAAGAATATTTCTGAGATACGCATTTGTGTCACAGAAATCATGTTCTATCCGTTATTAATGTGGCTGTATTTTGGTAATTCTAAAATCAACATTCAAAAAATTTCTTTTGACGAAGGCGGAAAAGAAAGTACCTAAGAAGTTTAATTACCATTAAATGTATTTTTAAAATGAAGTTAGTTCTCTTTAAATTTCGGTATTGAGTCACGACTTCGCGCTTCGGGGTTTCGGGGATCCTTCAGTATTGAGTTGTGACTTCACGTTTTGGGGTTTCGAGGATCGCGGTTACATGAGGTATGCCACCACTAAACCCCGAATCCCGAAATCGTGATGAGATTAGTTTTAAGATTTAACTTCTGTATTGAGTCGGGACTTCGTGTTTCGGGGATCACGGTTACATGAGGTATGTCACCACTAAACCCCGAATCCCAAAATCACGATGAGATTAGTTTTAAATTAATTAATCAGGATTAAGACCGACTTTCCCTTCCTTCGGGAAATCGGGAATCGAGATTTCTCGATTCAAAATGTATTAAAAAGGTGTTGTTCTGAGTAAACCACGAATCCTGAAACATTAAAAGATGGTTAATTAACTCCTTTAGGGTTTTAAATTATCGCGATTTGAAGCACTTTATAGAACGTGCGTCTAGACTTTAATAACACTTGATCTTTCTATCTTTAATTATAACGAAGAAATGAAATCATTTCGGGACTTCGGTACTGGTCTTTGGGACTTAGAGTGAGGATTATACCTTATGAAAAGCCGAATCCCGAAAGAGAAAAATTTTAGTTTTAAAGGTGAAAATTTTCAAACCTAGCTTCAACATAGGCTCCAATTGGGGACCTCGTCTCCTTGCAGGATGAGGAGAACAGGCGGACTTAGTGCCTTTTATTGGGTAAATGGGCAGTTATTTCAGTATGCGAGACATAACTGCGAAAACTCCTAAGGGGATAAAGATCCCATCCTTAACTTCGGAAAACTTTCCAAACTAAAGCGTTCGACAATCTCGAAATAAGATCACTTGGATTTCCCTTTCTAAAATCGACCTCAGACTTGTGCAAGATAATCAAAACAAGATTAGTTGTTCTACCAGTTTTTAGTTGATCGTATTCGTATCAAGAGACTCTTAGATTGTAATCTAGAATCCCATAATCTTAGAGTATAATCTGGCTGAAAGAAGAAAAATACCAGAGCATCTTGCAATTTGTGTATAACATCCTTGTCCATTATGGAGACATTGCTTCACTGCTAGCGAGCCTGTTCAGTACCCCGATGAAGTTATCGGATTTTCCACATTGAATTTCCTTTCACCACTTCATTAATTTTAACATTTAAATGCTGAGATGAGGGCAATCATATATTGAATTTCCTTTCATCATCTCTTTATATTAGATGGGGGCAATCAATAACGAATTTTCTTTCACCATCTCTTTCTATACATATTTGTTATGAAGTGGGGGCAATCAATAAGTATGTAACATACTCAGGAAAAAATATATATATATTTTTTATTATAGAAAAGGTCTGTCAACTTATTAAAAAGCTCTGGATTGATCTACTTAGGGCCCTCAGACACTCTAACTTTATGGAGAATCTCAGGGAAAATTTATTAACACTTTTTTTTTTAATCGATTTTTTTTAGGGACTTCACTTGAGCGAAAACAATCTTTTTATTTCTGGTAGAAGGACTAAAAAGGTTACGATTAGCCCATACATACTTCCGGTTTAGCCAAGGCTTAGGAAAAACAAAGGATTTTACCTATCTTTGCTTCGAAAGTTAATTTGAACATTTCCGAAATTAAGATGAGACTTAAAGGGAGAAAAACAAGATTGGGTGAAGAGTAAGCTTGATAGTGATCGAAGTGGAAAGGTGAGAGAATCTTGGAAACTTGGGAGTGCTAATGAGTATTAATCATTTATTTATACGAAATTTTATTTATTTATTTATTTTTTAAAATTTTTATTTTATTTTTTATATATAAAAAATTAGCATCTCGTTCACTTGTACCTCTTAGGATATTTTTAACTCATGTTCTCGGGTCAGAGTTCATACCTTAATAGTTCGTCGTATTTACAGCCAGAAGATTGTTTACTCATTACCTTTAGGGCAAGTATTTATCATGGTTATCCATGCAGATTAGCCTTGTAGTAAAATTGGTCTCTTGAGTCCTCACGGTTTTCCTGCGAACAATTGATAACTGTCAGACACACTCATACTAACTCTGTGAACTGCTAGATTTGAACTGCTTTGTATTTGCATCCTCTGAAAAATATTGCTTTATATATATATATATATATAATCTACCGAAATCAATGTGACTAATAAAGAAAACATGAAAACAAACTGGTATATACATTGAAAGTTTGAAAACATATTACTGCATGTAGTGTTTAAGATATCGCCCATTTACAGGGGCGCTTAGAATATTTCCATTTAGATTTTCTAATGAAAAAACATTTTCTCCTTTTGAGGCCGAGACTCTATAAGGGCCGAACCAGATTGAGTTGAATTTGCTGTGTTTGCCAGCGTCTTCTCTTATGGCTTCCCATTTTAGTACCAGATCTCCAGGGAGGAAATCTCTATCCTTAGCCTTTTGATCAAACAAAGCCTTCATCTTGTCCTGATATCTCTGCAACTTTTCGTTTACTTCAATCCTATTTTTCTAAACTTCGACCAACTGGTTTGCTCTCCTGGTAATGTCGTTAGGTTCTTCGTTTGAGTCTTGCCAAATTTTCATTACAGGTAGAGCTAGATTGATTGGTAAAATAACATCGGTACCATATACAATCTGAAAAGGGGACATTCTGATCGCCCTTTTGGTACTTATCCTGTTAGCCCATAGAGCATATTTCAAATGAATATGCCACGTCTTCTTGTTGTCAGTCAATATTTTTTTTATCACAGTTGTCAGACTTTTGTTAGATGATTCAGCTAAACCGTTGCCCTGCAGATAATAAGCTGTGGAGTGTCCTAATATGATGCTGAATTTTTGGCAAAGATTACCATAGGCATCGATTTGAACGCTTGTGCATTGTCGATGACTATTTTTCGGGGATAGCCAAAACTAGATAAAATGTTTTCTTCCAGAAAGTTGATTACAACCGTGTCAGTCATGTTTCTTGTGGGAATAACTTCCACCCACTTAGTAAAATAGTCCGTTGCGGTTAGAATCCACCTGTGCTAAGCACTAGAATGTGGGTGAATCTCTCTGATAAAATCGAGGCCCCACTGCTGAAAAGGGGCTTCGGCTTTAACTAGGATTAGAGGTAAAGCTGGGATTTTCTGTTTACCTATAAACAACTGACAAGGAACACAAGCTCGGACTTTAGTATTTACATCTATGAAAAGTTTGGGCCAGTAATATCCAGCTCTTAAGATTTTATAAGCTGTGGCTCGCCAAGCGTGGTGTCCTCCACACACTCCCTCATGGAACTCATCTATAACCTTTTCAGTTTCGGTCTCGACCAAGCATCTTAGCAAAAAACCCAGGGGGTCCTTCCAAAATAGTTTTCTGTCTATAATACCATATTTTATAGCACACAGCTTCAGTGTCCTAGATTTAGATGGGGTTAATTCACTGGGACATTGAAGGGTCAATAGATAAGAAACAATATCATGATACCAGACTGAAGAAGAAAACCTGTCTCCAATCTCAACTGTAGGAGTAGAGAAATCGAGTTCATTTATTTCCAGAGAACTCTCGTCTTCTTGTAGTTGATTTATTCCAAGTGCCTGGAAGTTGGATTCGACCAACAATTTAGCCAGACCTTGGCCTTTAATGATTTTTGTTGGTTTGACTTCAAGATCGAACTCCTGAATCTTAGCTAACCATCTGCCTCTTCTCCCATCACTATCTGGATGAACCAGTATGTCTTTGACTGAGCTTGTAGGAACATAGGCTATGATCTTCGAATGTAATATGTACGTTCTGAAAGCCTTGAGAGCCTTTACCATTGCGTAAGATTGTTTTTCTAGTCTATTATATTTCAAATCAGCGTCTCTCATACTTTTACTGAAAAAATCAATGGGTTGTTCAAAGCCTTCTTCGTTTTTCTGTAACAATACAACTGCGATAGTGTGTTCGGAGGTGAAGGAAAAAATCAGAAATTCTTTTGTGTAATCAGGACTTGCTAAGACTGGTGCTTCGCTGATAACTTCTTTGATTCGTTGAAAAGATGCTTTGGCTTCACTTGTCCACTTCATCTCACTGTTCTTTTTCAACATATCTGTGATCAGCTTCACAATTTCAACGAAGTTAGGGATAAATATTCTCAAGAAATTTATTTTTCCTAGGAAGGATTGGATTTCTTTTACATTTCTAGGGATATTTATAGTACCTATTGCCTCAATTATTTTAGGATCAATTTTGATTCTGTCTTTTGAAACTACAGGACCCAATATCTTACCTTCTTGCATAGAGAAATGAGATTTTTTGGGATTGAGGGACAAACCGAATTTACGACATTTCTCGAAAGTTTTCTTTAGGTGCACTAGATGTTCCGCATCAGATTTTGAAAAAACGGTCAGATCATCGAGATAGATAACAATGAATTTATCTTTCTCACCCACGAAGGCAATATCCATGGCTCATTGGAAGGTTTCCCCTGCATTCATCAAGCCGAAAGTCATTTTATCGTACATGAAGGTACCCCAAGGGGTAGTGAAAGCTGTTTTTTTCCTTATCATCATGGTGTACTGCGATCTGATTGTAACCTGAAAAACCATCAATCATTGACATTCTGTTAGCTCCAACTACTCTCTCTAAAACGTGGTCCATCTTAGGCAATGGATAATTGTCTTTGAGTGATGATCGGTTCAGGTTTCTAAAATCGACACACACTCTGGTTTTGCCATTTTTCTTTCTTAATGGGACTAAATTAGCCACCCACTCGGAATATCTTAGTGGGACGATGATTTTGGCGTCCAAGAGTTTTTTGACTTCCTTTTCAATTACTGGTAGCAGAATAGGGTTTATCTGTCTGAGTTTATGTTTAAAAGGCTTGACATGAGGTTTCAGAGGAATTTTATGTTCAATTATAGAAGTATCATAAGTTCTCAATTCGTTGTAAGACCAAGCGAAAACGACTTTATACTTTCTAAGCAACTCAACATATTTACTTTTGTTTTCTGGGGACAGGTATTTGGACAGTTTCACCAACCGAGGGTTTTCTTTGGTACCTGTGTCACAGTCCTCAACCTCTTCAGGATGCGGTTATAAGGTGGATCTTAATGGGATATCGTCTTGATTAAATAAACTTTCCAAGGGAATCAGGCCCTTGGGGATTTGGTTATTTTTTAGAACAAGCATACGATGATTGGCGATTTTATTGTGAAATTCCTGGAGTCTTCCCCTTCCTGCATGATCCAAACAAGATCATTTTGGTTTTCTTGGTCGGCATGAGTTTCAACAAACTCTTTTATTGATTCTAAAAATTTACGTAGTGTTTCATCATCCTCAAAAACTTGCCAGTGCTATATGTTATTTGGCATGGAAGGTCGGTGTCTCATTTGTATATGATATTTTAGTTTGAAAGCAGTGGGAGGTGTGAAGGTTGAGGCTGCTTTGGCTAACGCATCGGCCTGTTGGTTTTCGGTTCTTGGAATGTAGTGGATTTTGACAGAGGAGAAGAAATTTCGTTCAGATC
Organism: Picea glauca; assembly: GCA_000966675.3. Classification (NCBI taxonomy): domain Eukaryota; kingdom Viridiplantae; phylum Streptophyta; class Pinopsida; order Pinales; family Pinaceae; genus Picea; species Picea glauca. The sequence continues at coordinate 681,881 of JZKD02S1265812.1, read as the reverse complement.
CTAGACGCAATTCCTTTAATACCTTAGCTTAGGATGTTTGGCCTAGTACTGTCGGTTTACCTGTTTTACAATTATCTCGGCATCACCAAAGATTTCAAGGTTTTTTATTTTCATTCTCCTAGCGGCTTCCAACCCTAATACTAAGGCTTCATACTCGCATACGTTATTAGTGTGGTCCACATTCCACTGGAGTCTATAGGAAAAAGGGATTAGAAATTGATTATCGGGGGCCACAAGGAGTGCCCTTGCTCCGGCTCCAAGGTAAGATGAAGCGCCGTAAAAAAACATCTTCCACACACCAGTGCTATATACACTTTGTTTATTTTTTTCTTTTTCTATTTTTTCTTCTGTACAAATTTCATCTATACCTAAGACAATATCATCATCAATGGATAAGATACAATTACCTAGATCCTAATCAACAATATATATATAGGGTGATTATTCGGTTTGCATGGATCACTTACCGTGAACGCTAACCTGGTCTCTTTGTACAGGTGTGTGAACTGTCCTCCAAAAACCGGGATCGTAGCATATGTCATGTCAAGCTGGGGAACCCCCCAAGCTTGGCACCCTAGGATCTAGATAACAACATACCATATTTCAGAGGGATATCGACGACCACTACATCTATGAGAATGCTTTTCGTAGGTATTTGAGCTAGATTTACCACCAAGTCTTTAATCATGCCTATACATTTAACTTTTCTAGAATCGAAAGAATATAAATCTCCATAAGGCCTAGTAATTTCGAGGCCCAATTTATCCATAATGGATTTAGGCATTACATTGTGGGATGCTCCAGAATCAAGCATACAGTTATGGAGTAGTTGGTCGAACAAGGTTAACGTGATATAGAAGGGAGCAACAGTGTCTTTGGTGCCTTCGAAATGAGGGCCAAAAACTATGTTCGGCTTGTCGTCTTCTAAGTTAATGACGCCGACTTGGATTTTATCTTCCGAAAAACTAATCAACTTGGCAATTTGTTTTCTATACGTTGGGTTTTTTTCCAGCTCGACAAGAGGTATGAGGATCTTGATTTTATTGATTTCGTTTTCCAGATTGAAATTTCCCACAATTTTGTCATTCTCAACGTTTTGGGCTTCAACTCCCTTCTTATTAGCTTTGTTTTGTGGTGAAGGTTTCGTTTCAGTTGCAGGAGATTTTGCTTTCGGTGTTTTGACTGTGAGTGTTTCAGCTACCTTAGTATTGGTAGGCTATGTGTCTGCTTGGTCGGTTTTTATAGTCTGTGTTTCAACATTTTTTGAAACTATCTTGTCTGTCTCACTCCTCGGCAAGATCTTCTTCTTTTGGGCGATTGTAACACTCCTGTTTCTAGGCCTTAGATTGTACTTCTATTGAAGCTCTGCCATTATACCATTAGCAATACCCTGGTAGGTCAAATCTCCAGAAGTACTATCGTTTAGGTCATTTTCCAATCTATTTTCTTTATTTAATAATTTTTCATAATCTTGTCTTGATAAATAGGGTTGTGGCTCATCATCACCTAGATTGTTTATATATTCCTCTAATTCCTCAATATCTTCTAAATCTTCCTCTCCAATGAAGTTTTCACTCTTGAAGGGGGTTGGGATTTTCTGATCCTCATTCTTAATCTGTCTTTGTGGGATTTGAGGGTTGGGATTCCTTCTGAAATCCTTTCTGGGAAAATGGTCATTTTTAGTCTGCTCTAATTCCATTTTCGAAATCTTATTAGACAGTTCTTTAATTATCCTAGCCATGTCGTCCATTTTGTCTCTGGAAGATCTTCCTGACCCTGAAGATCCTCCTTGTTCTTTGTATCTTCTGGTTTCTTTGTTCCCAGCCTCCATTTTGGCTTTTACTTTCCCGAAGACATCATGTTTGGTTCAATTTCTAGGGCATCGCCTTGCATCTTGGTGAGGTCTACTGATCTCCTCTCTCTCAATAGTAAGGCGAAATCAGGGTCGAAAGCTCCAGCGAAAGTTACTTTCGCTGCAGGCTGAGAAGGTTTGAACTCAATGGAAATTTTATCGTACAATTTATTAAATCTTTGGGTGAACTCGAGAACTGATTCAAAATTTATTTTTCTAAGAGCCCCGAATTCAGTCAGATAATAAAGGTGATCTTTTCTTTCTCCCCATTTCCTGATGAAAGCACTTTTGAGTTCATCGTAAGACCTTAAATATCCTGCTGCTAAGCCTCGAAACCAGGTTCTGACCTGCCCGTCGAAAGTTTGTACTAAGAGTCTGGAGTAGACATCTTCGTGTTCGAGTCCTAGGATATCGACGAATTGGTCAAAGAAATTGATGTGTTCTTGTGCGATTAAATCGCCTTCCCCTGTAAATTTTGGGAGATTTTTCATGTAATTTTCTGGAAGGTCATGTAGGGGAACCGAGAGGACAAGAGGTGCATATCTGGCAGCCACCTTAGCAAAAATTCCAGGGAGCAGTACTTGGCCGCCTACGACACCACCTACAGCACCACCTCCATCCCCCACACCTCCGTGTGCAACCATTGATAGATTTGAGATTGAAACTTGGGTTGTACTTGAATGTGACAAAAAGGTTGTGGGGAGCTGATCGTCAAGGCACAAGAAAGCAGAAAAATAAGGCCCAAGGTGAAGAGAACTTGTTTCTCCAGGCTTGTAAGATGAATATATCGAATAATTGACGAGGGTTAAATCAGGATACACAGGACATTCGTCGAAGTGTTCGGTAGTAGGAGTGTGGACTTCGGGAAAAGAGCATGTATCAATCGACAGGGGAAGGGAGAGGGATCTCTCAAGTGTTCCTATGACGTTCAACCGTGAAAAATTTGGTTGACAGATGACATGTGTCGGTGAAATGATTTGTCTAAGAGATCTTCTTGATTTTAAAATCTTTTCCGGATCAGAAACTAGCAAAGTTTGCTTGTTGTCCGGGTTCTTTCTGGTGTTCTTATGGCTATAAGACAATTTAAGAAATGTGGAGTCTCCAAGTGAAAGATAAAAGTAGCCTTAGAAGGTTTTTCGATCTTTGTTCACTATCAAAGAAATAAAGTGTCAATGGCGTTCTTTGCAGCGAAAAGATTCGTTTCTTCGGTCCCCGACAACGACGCCAAAAAGATGTTGTTACTTTAAGGCTCTAAAGTATACTGTCAAGGCATCTGAAAAAGGTAGAGATAATTAATGGGTAAAAAGAACTAGTTTAAAGGAAACCGAGATCACAGTTGGTTCCTTAACTGTCTCTGTCTAGCTTCCCATTGTTCTTGAATGCTAATATCCCTTTCAATTGCAGCCCACGATCTTTCAAGTTCTACCCATGTATTTGCTGTTTGTAAGATGGTATTGAATAGGTTTAACACAATGCTTGTTTGATCTGATAGACCAGGTTCTATATTGGGCTGTATGGAAACTGGAATAGTCATGAAAGCTGGGGGTTTCTTTTTTGTAAATCAAGAATATTTTTAAGGGTCGCAAATTTTTGGTTCGAATTTATAAAAATAGAACTTCCAAATTATGAATCAATAGTATAACAAAAATAAAGGCCTTTTCTAGTATTTGAGTCAAATTTAAAGGAGACAATGTACATCATGAAGAAAAAGGAAACACGTAGTTGTATAACAAAAATGAGGCATCAATTTAAGAAGAATATCATTTTATGTTAATACAAGAAAAATGGATGATAACTTTGCAGAAGCATACAATTTTAGAGTCCTAAAACGTTCATAGGTCTTATATCCGCTGAAAGCTGATACTGAGGAAAAATGCAAATGATTAGATAATCTGACTGTTCAATCACTATAATAGAAGTTACCACATGAAACAATTCAAACGAAAGTATGAAATAAAAATTGAATGACAGAGAAACACATAACTCAGGCTTGACCGGATCCATAATCTTCAATCTATATAATATTAATTCAGGCAAAACAAAGTTTTTCTTTTTTTACAATTCATCCAGAAAAAAGCCTCTTCTTAGTCTTGAAAAATTACATTTATACAAAACCACCAATCTTAGGACGGTTGGTGATTTCCTAATTCTTAGAGACTAACCATTTGTTAAAAAATAGATCCAAAACCGTTTTCATGATCTTCTCCATTTTTCCATTTTCTTTGAAGTAAAGCTCTTCCAAATAATATTTTTACTTTTCTGATGACTCTCCTTCTTTTGATTCGATACATTTAATGCATCTCTCCAGGAACTGTGTAAAATTTCTGGGGGGTTCTGGAAGATCTCTTGCCTCGAACAGATAAACCTTTCTCTGAATCTTGGAAATACGATCATCAACTTCTTTATCTGTAAATTTTACTGACTGCAGCTTTAAGTTAGGCTCAACTAACAACCTTTCCATTAGGGTGACATCGATTTTTCTTAGTTGTGAAATTTCCATTTGGATTTCACTCAAATTTTCCCTAAAATTTAATTGAGGTCTTACAATATTGATCTGTCCCAAAAGTCCTGTACAATTACCTTTTCCAATATTTAATGACCCTTTGTCTAAAAGATCAAAAACTTCTTCACAATCATCTCTGATTTCCTTGGCTATTCTTTTGCTTTCAGTTATGTTGGTCTCCCATAGCTTGAGCATGATGTCGCCTCTGATTTTCTCTGTGGATGATATTTTCATAGTTTTGGGTACCTCTTCACCTGTCGAATATATAATTGCCTTTTGGAGAGTAATCCTCGCTTCTTTGGCTTCTTTTTCCCTCATGATACTATTATCAAAGGCATTATCTACTCCTTGAAAGTAATTCTGAACAATTTCTATCCTGGAAATCAATTTCTGTTGTTCAATTTCTATTTTTGAATGCACTTCCAGTGACTGGGCCTGGAAATCTTTTAGGTATATAATCCGATCTTCCATTGATATTAGTCTAGCCTGCAACTGTTCTACGTGCTCCTTTTGCTGAGTAATTTGTAGCCGACTTGTTTGTATTTCCTGGCTCATTTCATCCAAACTCGTTTTGAGTGATTGAACCTCTAACCTTTCGGCGACCCTTGTCTGCTCCAAGCTTTTACTCATTTCTTCTCTAATGCTTTCCTCAACATTCTTTAATTGCTCTCGTAATTGTGCTATGATTTTATCACTCTTCTTTATATTGGTTATCATTTTTCCCACGGTAAAAAAGTTTGCTGTTGCCATGGCTCCCATGGAACCTGCTATCTTTGTAGCGAAATCTTCTTCCTCCAACTTTTGTCCGTCTATCAAGACTTTATTTTTCTTAACCATGTTCCCCTCCCTCTTATGCATCTCCTATTTCGGGATAGCCTTCCTTTTTCTACTAAAAAAATAATCGGAAGGAGGAATCTCATCTATGGGAATGGAAGTAAGGTCATCAACAAAGAGAACTCCTTTCTGTGGGAGTCCGAAAGTGGACTGTAAGGGGGTTAAGGAAGATATGGGACTCCCTAGCTCCATAGATCCTTTCCCTCCTTCTACCTTAGGCGTATTGACATCAACCCCTGGTGATGAAGTGGGAGTAGGCTTACCGGACTTGGAAGGTCTACCTGACCTTTTCTCTGCTTCAGTCTTTTTGCTTGGTGGAGGCCTTTCCGTATCTTGTAGGGCTTTTTTGGGATTTCCCTTCTTTTGTGCTTCCTGCTCGAGACCTAGTGGAATGCTTTCTTTCTCCTGGGGGAGGGTAATTTCTTCTCCTTGAAGTACTTGGGGCAAACCACTTCGTCGATCCTTTTGAAAGGTCCTAAAGATGACTTGCAGGTCAGACGAAAGTGTCTGTACTCTTTCCAACACTTCTTTATAAGACTTGGTCCCTTTGAACATGTTGTCCCAAGGGGACTCCTCATGTTCATAGGCTTTCATATTGTAGTTTATCAAGTGTTTGTTCACTAATTGATAAGGGTCATGCCTTTTGTACTCAATATTTAAAAGTTTAACTTCTTTGAGTGCCTCTGCTTCCACCCTAGAATGTCCCAAATTTAGTAATGAAAATTTCCCGATGTGCATTGGGAAGATTGGCAAGGACTTATTTTGAGCTGCCTTTAGCTCTATTCCAATACCGAATTTTACTATTTGGTGTGCTACTTCCCTACACACTAGTCTATCCAGAAGGAATTTTGGAAGCGCGTGAGGGGGGATTGAGCACCCATAAACCCTGATGTAGGAGAAGCTTTCTTCAATGAACCAATCTTCTATTTTCTTGAGGTTATTTGAAACTGCTTCAAAAATGCGAGGAGGGTCACATCCGAAAAACATTTTATCCATGGGTATCACCATGAAATGACAAATTTCGTAAAACAATTTTTTTGCATTTTCTTCCCACAACTCAGAGTGATATTCGTGAATGGGTTCAGGGCAGGTTATGTTCCAACTCCAATTCATCAGGGGAAATGGAGTCATAAAACAAATTGCGTCCATGAGGTATGCTGACATGTAGAAGGCCACTGGTTGAGCTCAGGCTCTTGCTGCTCTGTAATCCGAAATCTCTTTGGCTATATTATCAGATAAAATACTGTCCCAGTTGAAACTATATCCTTCTAATGCTTGTTCTAAAAAGGGCACCCATTCTGCGGGGAAATGAGAGGGATTCTTTTTTTCGAAGAGTCTGCACAACATCATGGCTACATAAGCCATGTACTCATTCAAAGAAGATGTGGCATAAATTCCATGGGTATCGGCCCTAAATTTTGATGGACATCTCCACCAACCTTTGATTAAATCAGGGTAAGTTTGGTCTACCTCAGTGCATTCCTTTCTCTAGAATTCCACTATAAATTCGGCATTGTAAATGAAATTAGGATTGGGTGAGAGTTTGTACATAACCGGGATATGTTCAGGTCTGAATGAGTTGGTAATGGCCCCTTGATCATTTAAAATGCTTCTCGTTGGAATATCAACCTTGTCTAAAGCCTAACTGATCATGTCGTTGTATGCCATGAGTTGTGGGCGTGTTGCAATTTTATGAAGTTCTGATTCTACTATGTCCTGAAGGTGATTCTCGGAGTCGTTAGGGGAATTTTTTTATCTCGCAGTCCAGATTTTCATAATTTTTTCTCCATGATTTAATTGAGTCGATAGCACGCGGTGTGGTGTCTGATATGACATCTCTCTCTGGGCTGGAACTCTCAGTTGTATCTTCACTCTTCTTGGGTCCCTTCTTTGGTGCCATGACTCTGTATTGAAACAAAAACCTGTCACAGAAGAGAGGTTTGAAAGCTCGGCTATATTATCTTACTTCTGATAGAAAAATCGAAAATAATTTTCAAAACACATACATCTAATTTTCTTTTAACTCATTTTATGGTGAAAGTACTGACACAACTGTCAAGAATTTAATACCTTTAATGCAAAGAATATTTATGAGATACACATTTGTGTCATAGAAATCACGATCTATCCGTTATTAATGTGGCTGTATTTTGGTAATTCTAAAATCAACATTCAAAACATTTCTTTTGACGGAGGCTGAAAAGAAAGTACCTAAGAAGTTTAATTACCATTAAATCTATTTTTAAAATGAAGTTAGTTCTCTTTAAATTTCGGTATTGAGTCACGACTTCACGCTTCGGGGTTTCGAGGATCCTTCAGTATTGAGTTGCGAATTCACGTTTCAGGGTTTCGGGGATCACGGTTACATGAGGTATGTCACCACTAAACCTCGAATCCCGAAATCATGATGAGATTAGTTTTAATCTTTAACTTCCGTATTGAGTCGATACTTCGCGTTTCGGGGATCGCGGTTACATGAGGTATGCCACCACTAAACCCTGAATCCTGAAATCGCGATGGGATTAGTTTTAAATTAATTAATCAGGATTAAGATCGACTTTCACTTCCTTCAGGAAATCAGGAATCAATATTTCTCGACTCAAAATGTATTAAAAAGGTGTTGTTCTGAGTAAACCCCGAATCCCGAAAGATTAAAAGATGGTTAATTAACTATTTTAGGGTTTTAAATTATCGTGATTTGAAACACTTTATAGAATGTGCGTCTAGACTTTAATAACACTTGAGATTTCTATCTTTAATTATAACGAAGAAATGAAATCATTTCAGGACTTCGGTACCGCTCTTTGGGACTAATAGTGAGGATTATACCTTATGAAAAGTCGAATCCCGAAAGAGAAAAAAATTAGTTTTAAAGGTGAAAATTTTCAAACCTAGCTTCAACAAACGTGATAAGTAATTAAGAATTCAACAACTATAATAGGTGCATACAGATCAATAAAAACAAACTTAAAACAATTAACATCCTCATACATACTGAAGGTACCCTCTGCATATCATTTAAATGCACAAAGAAATGACAAGAAATGGTCATACATTTAGAGGAAATCACTTATATGTCATAACCATACATCAGACAATAACACTGAACATGGTGAATGGTCTGCTGTCTAAGCTTTCATAAATCAAATCTGATACAAAGAAAATCAAAATGGAGGGAGATGATTTACAAGAACACAAATACTATAAGAAAGGAATTACAGGTTGAAACAATAACGCATGTGATGAATCTATGGTTGCTTGTTGCATTTACCTCCTGTATGTGCTCAAGGTTTTTGATCAAACAAATTTAGGTATAAGAGACTCTTCAATTCCCCAAAGTGTCGACCTCAACAATGAGATCCTTCATTGTCTTTTATTTTTCTCGTTCATGCCCTAAAATTGCTTCTTGAAACCATTTCCCGCTTCTTGCATATTCTTACTGCTTCTTCATTCTTAAGAGGTTTTCGCTTTAGTGAAACTTTAAAAATTAGTTTTACCTGCATGAAATATGTTATGCTGAGATCGTGGAGAAACTGGAAACTTTCCAGTGAAAATATTGTTTCAGCGTTGCCCCTTAAAAGTCCCTGCAATAATATTTTTCGTTGGTTAGGCGATGGAATCAAAACTACAGAAGTCACGAAACTCATCCACTATCAGATCAATCTTAGGAAACGATCATGACCGTTGATATTTTAAGCACAGACTTAGTTTTTCGGATCGAGAGATTGGAGGTTTGATGACGTGGTGTATTGGTGATCGACAATCGGGGATCAGGGCTTTGAACATTGTTGGAGACTAAAAAATCCCTAGGGGCCAATAAATCGATATGCTTGGAGCCCCAAAGTCAAATTTGGACCGCCAATCTGCCCTAGAAAAACAAGGAGAGATGTTGATTTGGCGCAGTCAAAAGCCATAAATTGGCTAAGGCCTCGACACTGTTAGGCTGACATAGTCTGGACATGTGGCATATTTCTATTGTCCAACTATGACGATGATGTGGCAGGACATGTGTCACCCATTTTTGATGTGTTGACCTATATATCTGGCAGGTTACCTATGTCCACGTGGAAGCTTCTAGTTGGATTTGACATTACTTGGCTGGCATGTAAGGATATCGTTGTCGGCTCTAGGGGATAACTCACACTGAAGTGAACTGCATTTCCCTGATGACGATGTAGTCGTTAGAACGATCAAGGATTTATCGCACCGGGGTGAACCGATACTTTCCCGATGACGATGTTGTAGAAGTGTCATCGTCGGGATGATATGGGACTTTTCAAAACTTAATCTAAGACGTCGATCCCAATCACCTGATCATATCTGGATTATCGATCGATCCTATGTATATGATGGGTCTCTATTTCCACGTCGTAGCTACTGGTTGGCTCTGACAATGCTCTGTTGGCATGCCATGCTTTCATCTCTCCCTTCATGTATATTTGGTGGCATGCCAAGTTGGCTCCACATGTAAGGTTTACCTGGAAAAGGTGTCGTCATTGACCCCTGGGAGATAACTCATGCTGGGGTAAAATCTCACTGCATTTCTCCGATGACGATGTCGTCGTTGGCCCCTGGGAGATAACTTGCGCCAACGAACTCTCATTGCATTTTTCCAATGACGATGTCATCTTCGGGATGATCGATGATTGCTATGTGATGGATCTGGATCGTTGATCTAAAAGGTCGGGCATGCAATGATATCTAGACCGTTGATCAGTCCCACTTGAAAATCATTTGATTGGAGGGGTCTCGAGGGTTCGCTAACATTTGATTCCGGAGCCTCAGTCCTATGGTAAGCTCCATGCCTAAGTGATTAGGTATTTTTGGGGCACGATAAGCTACATTTTTTACTCCTGATAAGCGCCTGAGTGCTTAAATATTACCTCAAGTGCAAAAGGGCATGTATTTTCTACCATTTTCTTCGATCAGCCTCGAAATAACTTGGCTCTTTTACTGTTCAGTGGCTCTAGAAGTTCACCCTTTGCATTTAACGTTCTCAATCTTGGCCTTATAACCTTGATGAAACTTCATACCAGTGTCAAGAAAAAATATGGTACTAACAATACGAATGAGTGATTAATGCTTTGGCAGCTAAAAGTTTACTACTGGAAGACCCTTTGCTACTTTTCCTCTCTCTTTGCCTAAGGCTCAAAATTTCCTCCTCTGTCTCTCTTGTGACCTAAGGTGCATTGAAAATTGTAGTATGGATTTGTAGAGACTATCCATGGAGGAGGGGTCACGATTTAGGGTCATAAGTGGAATACCAATACACGATAATTGTTAGTTGAAATGTTGTTTAGTTAATGATTCTCCCACATATTGGCATATTACATTAGTTCCAAGGCTTTGAGTTTTGTGAAACAATATGGAAGTGTGGATGGAGGTGGTTAAATAAGGTGGCCCAATAGTAGTAGAGGGTGCATGCACGCCTACGACATGCATGCATCGACTTTATAAGTATTCCAATTTTAGCCTTTCTTGTTTTGGATTACTTTTCCAAATTTAGATAGCAAGAGATTTGTTTTATTTAGAAAGTGATTTTCAATTCATAATTAGAACAATTTCTAAATTTAGAAAAGTACACGAGTTATAAGGGTTTTGAGTTTGAGGTTGGTGTTATTTTTCTAAGCAACATGCTTATTGAGGTTGGGTGCACTTCTCTAGGTTAAGTTAATGGTTTGGGGTTTTGGTTCTAAACTTCCTTGCTCTATTTTTATAAAACCCTTGTGTTCTTCATTTATAAAATAAGGTAGAGTGGGTGAGTGTTATTCCTTCCAATTTTGAGCTAGTGATTAGTGATCTAGTTTTCAATAGTACTGTGTATTTCATTTTTTTGAGTAGTATAAGTTTGATGGTGAGTTGAGCTCTAAGCCTTTTTCTTCCTGTTATCATAATTTTCAGAACTATTATTTACGAAGATTTAGTTTATACAATCCTTTTTTTATGTTTTTATGCTTATATGTAGTATTTTAACTTTTATGTTACATCCCTATTTTTTTGTGTACATACAATATATGTTTTGAGAGTAGCATACACGGTTTTAGGCTAGTGTTTCAATTATAGGAAGTGTACATTTGCTTACTATGAATTGAAAATTAAAAATGGTATCATAGCACATTATATGATATTTTTTGGATCCTTGTATGGAGGGGGTTTTTCCATGTGAGAGGGATTTTCTAGAGGATCTCAATGGGTGTGATTCCCTAGCTTTAGTGATTGAATATGATTCATTTATGAGATAGGCCTTGGGACATATGAAGGTTTTTGGGTGAGATGCATAGGATACTCTAGTGATTGGAGTGTTTTTTATGCTCAAGAGAGGCTATCTACACTTGTGATAAGTCGTTTATTTGATTTGTTTTTTTTCTTATTCGTTTGGTTGAGGTGTGTTCAAGGAGTTGTAGGCATGCCTAGTATAGGTCTCAGACAGTGATTGGCTAGAAGGCACCAAAAAATTCACTTAGAAATGCAAATTTCAAATGTTCGTTGTAGGAGGTCGATCTTTCACATTTTGTTGAGGGGAAGGTTACATTCCTTAATGATTCCACACAGTTGGCCAAAACTAAGATAATCATCCTTGATCATGCGAAGGACTATTTGATCCCTCACATCGAAGAGAAGATTTGTAAGATATGCATGATATTTAAGAAGTCAGCTAAGGATATTTATGGTGCCTTGATCACTTTGTATCAGTGTGAACATTTCCTGCAAAATTCCTTTGAAGAACAATCATTCTACTAGATGCATGTGTGGCATAGACATGATGGCTAACTACCCAATGAATATCACTCAATTGAGAGATAAGTGTGCAGTGATAAGGATGAATATCGAGAATGAGGAGTTGGTGCCCATAACACTAAATGGGTTCTCTTTGTCTTGGGAGCCTTATGTTTGGGTTGTTTGTGCACATGAGAAGCTTACCAACTTTGAGAATATTTGGGATGCTTTCATCTAGGTGGAAACCAAGCTAGAGAAAATTTTAGTTGGAGATGAAGAGATCTAGAACCCAACTATCATGAGGAAGGTGAGGAAATGAGGTAATAAAGGAGCACTGTAAAGGGGTCATAACGGCAAGGAGGAAGAATTAGGTTCTTCAAACTAGGCCAATAAAGGCTTGAGTCACGTGAAGTGTTTCAAGTGCCACAAGATGGGCCACTATGCATCTTGGTGTCCTTAGAGGAAGAACACAAATGAAAACATAATTAGTTTGCAGGGAGTGTATGTTGATTAAGGTTGGTTGTCATTAATGTCAACCCTTGAAGAAAGACCCGTAGCACAAAGGTTTGGGTAATGGACCCAATAGTGTTTGATGTAAATATGACTCATTATTTTTTTTTCATGGTTGATAAGAAGTAAATATG
>JZKD02S1265812.1:621519-650969 GCA_000966675.3 Picea glauca | reverse complement strand
GACTGTCAAACCCTAGCTCGCCATGACTGTCAAACCCTAGCTCGCCGCGACTGTCAAACCCTATCTCGCCGCGACTGTCAAAACCCTAGCTCCTCTGATTGTAAAACTTCTATTTTGCTTAACTATGGAGTTTTCCCCACAATCAAGCCCACTTATCTTGCTACCCCATTTGCACCGATGCAATGAGTGCTAAGTGGACTAATCAAATCATGAGAATTATTGGTTAGTTGCGACTAATACTCATGGATATGGGTCATAGATTAATTACTTACACTACACAACTAATCCCAAAAATGATATCTAATATGTTGCATTGCGGAAGCCCCTCTATGCTTAAACACTTTAGATTTTTCCAAATATAGTTCTCTAATCTGTAATACTTGCTGATTAGACTCCCTCTCTTCCACATTCACATTACTGGGAGTCTCCAAGTTGGATTGCTTAGAACAAAGTATGAAGCTTCTCTACTGTAGGATCATCATTTTGATTTCTGACATCTTCCTCTTTCCCTGTAGATTCATCATGAATTTTCAACTCTTGAATTCTCGTGAGTATGATCTTTGGGAGTTCTTCATTCACCTATTTTTCTTGTTTTTTCTTTCTTCTCCAAAAATTCTTGTATCCAATATCAATGTTTTCTTTCAAGTAAGACTCCATCATGCTTCTCAAATCATGAGCTATGTGTCTATAGTTGTGGCATTTGTAACATTCAATATTTTAGGGAGTTGTATAAACCCATCTTGCTTGAACATTTCTTCCATACGCTCTACAATCTACAACTTTATGTCCAAAGTTATTGCAAATAAAACGGTAACCAGTAAAGAAACTTTGATACCTAGGAGCAAATGATCCTCTTTGTGATGTAGTCCTTCTAAATGCACACCTTAGATGATTTTGATATTCTCTTATGTTGTTTCTTTCACAATGATTGAGGCTTCTTTGATACCTAGAGGTAGAAGGTATTCTTGGAGATACACCTCTTATGCATTCATTCCTTTTTGACTCTTGCTGACCATGATCCCTGCCTTTGTAATCTTTGCCTTGATAGGAATGTGTAAGAATTTCTGCATAATTCTTAGCCTTCTCTTCATTCTTCCTTTTCGACAATCTAGAACACTTCTCTTCAACTTTTTTTACTAGAGGTTTGGAACTTCCTCTTTCTTCAGTTCTCTTACTGAAATTGGTGCATGCATCTTCTTTGCATGACGCCTCATCAATGTATCCAAGATCTTCTTTATCAAATGGTGATCTCTGACAACTAAACATGTTTTCTAGTACTTGAAATCTCTTCATGTCTTCGTTGAGCTTGAAAACTTCAACCCTCAATGAGACAACTTCTTCTTCAAGCTTCTCACAATCTTCTTTCTTCATCATCTAGATCTTCGTTACTTCTTCCATTATTTTTTCTTCTTCAAGTTGGAGTTTCAAGGAGATGATTTCTTCTTCAAATATTCTTTCTTATTGACTAAATTTTTCTTCAATATTGTTTAAGTCCTCAGATCTTTCCTTAAGATGACTTGTCAAAATATCTTCTCTTTTTTCTGCTTCCTTTATCTTGATTCTTAAATGAACAACTTCCTCTTCTGCCTTTTCAAGTTCTTTTCTCTGTCTTTCTAGGGCACACAAGAATTCTTCTTCATGATCCACCATACCATCACCAATTTTTTCTTCTGGATCTGTCATACTTGATGAACTTCTTTCTTCTCATTCTGTCTCAACATATTCTTTATCTTTATCAACATGCTTTGGCTTTGTGATTGCAAGAAGAGATTCCTTAGAGTAGAAATTATGTAGCTTATTCCAAATATTTTTGGCTGATGAACATTGTTCCACTTTGACTTTTACTAAATTAGATAATCCATTCAGGATGACATCAATTGCTATTTTGTTGTTCCTTTCTAATTCCCTCTTGGCTGCATTTTTCAGAGTTTTCTTTGGAGCGGTGTATCCTGAAACAACTGAGTTCCAAATGTCAAACCTCTATGCCTATAAAAATAATTTCATTCTTGTGGTCCATATCTCATATTCTGTCTCATCAGATAGTGGTGCTATGTCCATGAGTGTTTGTAAGGATCTTCCTTCCAATGATTATACACTTGTTGAAGGAACTTGCTCTAATTCCAATTGTTGGAATAGTCACAATATTGAGAGGTTGGGGGGGGGAGGGGTGAATCAATATTGAACACTTTTTACCATTTTTAATCACAACATGTAAACATTAACTTATAAACAATTCCATTCAACAATGCATAACATCAAACACAATGCATAATATATTTTTATGTGGAACCTTAACGAGAGAAAACCACATAATTATTTTAACATATAACTTGAAGATTACATCCACAAGAAGCACCAACTTCCAAGATTTTCCAACACCAACTGAAAGGAGGCACCAACCCCCTTATTTACAAGCACCAACCTAAAGGAATCTACAACTCCCTGATTTACCAACACCGACTAGAAGGAGGCATCAACCCCCTAGTTTTATGAACTCCAACTCAAAGGAAGTTGCAACTTCCCTGGAAGCACTAACTTGCTCTCGGAAGACACCAATATTCATGTGCACCACCCAACCACTATTGTTTCTCAGGAACCAACCTAAAGGAGACCTCGATCTCCTGCCTTGCACCACCCTACCACCCTAGTTTCACAATTATTGTCACAATATGGTCTAGTCCAATATCAACTCTAGGTCCTCAACCAATCTGCTCCAAATCCCTCACACAAATCTAGACCAAATGCTAATGTCAAGCTGCTCACAAGTTAGTCACTGAATATAAGTTCTTCCCTCAATAATCCTCTACAAGACTCACCAGAATACACCCTTGATCAAACAATGCAAGGTAAAACCCTTTCCTTGATAGCTGCAAAATATAGATTGAATTACCCTAGATCTGTAGCCTTCATGTGCCGCCTTCTTTACCTTTGTTGGGTCATATATACTCTTCTATTATCTTCGTCGGGTTTTCTATCATCTATTGAGACTAACCCTTTGCTGGGTTACATTTCTTACCAAAACAAGCTCAAAACAATCCTTCAACAATTGGTTTAAATTACACCAGAAATTTCATTCAACATATATGGAACTTTGGAATCAAAGGATAGAATTGAATCTTTTTTTGATACCTTGGATATTTTCACTATAATCATACTTGACAACTCTCTTGAATACCCTTGAAATTTACACTAAAACAAACTTCAACTCTGGCTTAGATATGCTTCATATTTCGCTGGAATTTGTGTGAAGAACATACTTGAAACTCAACCAATACACCTCTGCAAATTGCACTAATGATTTCTTTGAAAGTTTTCCTTTATTTTCTCTTTAAATCTACCTCAGAATAGACCACCAAAAGACTTCAAACTCGACCTGAATGTGCCTCATAAAACTCGCTTTAAGTCAGCCTCAGAGCAGGCCTGAAATGTCACCAAACAGTCTTGAAAATTCACCTTAACCTCCTCCTAGAATCCACCTTAGAACATGTGTGAATATACCTTGAAAACAAATGTCAACTCAGCCTTACAACATCAGAAACTGAGCCTCACTGCTTCAAAAAAGTTTGACCTTTCTTTCTTAGAAAAGTATGATCTTACTCGCTCAAAAACCTGCCTGGAACAAACTTCAAGAAATTTATAAAAGATGATAGAAAACTCACTTTGTTCACATGGAAATATCCTTATACCCGTGCCTTACTGCTTCAGAAAATCACCTTGATATGCCTCATAAAACTTTCCTTGGAACTCCCTTATGCTCCTGAAATTTTTGGCCTCTTAAACCTTTGTTTGCCTTAGAGAACTCGTCCTTGATACCTCAAAAATTTCACTTGATTTGATAATTAGAATGAGGATTCTAGCACCCTATTTATACTCAACTTGACCCTCCTTTTAGGGCCTCAAAGAGAGCTGACTTCAACCACACTTCATTAAGTTTATGTAATTTTATTTTTCAATCTAGGCAGAGCCGACTTTTCCCTTGCAATATCAATTTTCTTTTTAATATATTTTTCAACAGGGGTTGACTTGTACTTTCCATCATAATTTCAATTTTAATATTTATTTCAATGGGGTCGACTAGACTATGAATCAATTAGGGTCGAATTCACCAATAAACATCTTTAATATTTATTTTAATATTTATTGCAAATTTTGGTCGACTTGTAGGAACTTCTTTCCATGCTTCCGGGGCAACTTTGCATGATTATATTTAAGAGGGTGTATCTCCTCAACCATGAGGAGACACATGGCATGCCACCTACCATTGGAAACTTCTTGAAGAGATATATCAATCCATGGAGGTTTTGCATGAATTTGCAATTTCCTTCATACTCTTTTTCTTCAATAAACTGTGGGGCTTCTTCACCATTCATTCGAGCTCCCTTTCCTCTCTTCTGGGGCTTCTTGTGCATTGGTATTTCCTATTGTAATCCATCGACATATATTAAAAGTGTTCATGTCAAATATCCTTCAACACTCTTTGCCTTCTCTTCTTTACTGCTTCCAAGGAGGACGTGTTATTTATGCTTATCACCAATGACTGACTTTGACATCAATGCCAACACCATTCAACACCAAATACTTGGTGAGAATGTTTGTAGTTTGGTCCTCTATGGGGTATTGTTGTAGCTCGATAGATCCATCCTCTACAAGTTGTCTGATTAAGTGGAAACATACCTCAACATTTTTGGTATTCTTGTGGAGCACTGGATTCTTGGAAAGTTTGATCACCCCTTGATTGTCACATAACAGGGGTGTTGGCTCGATTTGCTGCATATGCATATCTGAAAGCATCCTCATGAGCGAAACTTCATCACATTCTCCTTTCACTACTCCTTCATATTTTGTTTTTTTTGATGAAAGGGATACCACATGCTACCTCTTCTTATTCCATGTGGCTGCACCTGTGCTAAGGCTGAAAACATATCCATAAGTGGATTTTCTATCATCGACAAAACCTGCCCAATCTGAATCTATATACCCACATAGTCGAGTGTCTTTGATTTTGCTGTGCAGGATGCCAAAGTCAAGTGTTACTTTCACATATATCAACACTTTCTTAGATGCACTCTAGTGATCTACCTTTGGTGCCGTCATGAATATGGAAATGAAGCTCACAACAAAACTCAAATCAGGTCTAGTGGTGTTATAGCCCTAAAATTCCCTACTCATGCATACATGGCATTGGCCTTCTTGCTTGCATAATTTTCCAAAATCACTTCCGAGGAGATCTATTTAAAAAAACAATTTTTAGATCATGTATACGCCCTGCTGCACTACTGCCCGCATACATACGCTTGCTGCATGCTATCCAACTTGCATACATATGCTTGTTGCACACTAAACAACCCGAATATATCTCCAAAAGTTGTAAGGAATTCAGTGAAATTTACGGGCTATTGGAGGTTTTCCAACCGATTCACCTGCTATAGCCCATCCCCCAACCGAATAACCATCCTTTTTTCATATAAAATAAGGTCTTGGGGTCTCATTCCACAACCAAGCATTAGAATAGTGAAACTGTTCCCAATTTCCATTCCCTTCCTTGCCCAAGCATTTGCAACCTTTTGTGAGTTACTGCCTCAACATTCCCACTCCAACCCCTTTTCTTCCATTCAATACATTCCCTTCCCTTGAGGTGATTAGTATATTGTGAGAAGTGACTTATTGAAGGTGCACTTGGAGCATTGTAAAGAGGATCCTGGACCAGGTTCGTGGAGCGTCGGCCTGCAAGGATTGTAAGTTTCAACCTTTGATTAATGAATAAAAGAATCTCTTTTTCCCTGTCCCAAATGATGATGTTTTATGTGTTTCCTTTGATTTATACATAATTTTTGATATCTAACCCTAATTTATGAATATAAATAGCATGCTTGTAGCCTTGTTTTCCTATTCTTATATGTAGGTCAACAGTGGGAGGATATTTGCAACCTTTGGAGCTGCAAAGTGTGAGGAAATCATCACCAGATGTTGGATAAAAGGTACAGTTACCAATCTTCTCTTCCACTACTTTCTGTTCATTTATTTTGGTATGTTTGGGGTAGTGTAAAAACTAGATTGACTTTTAGGGGGTCATTTTCTCTGTCTATACCCTAAACCTTGGTATAGTTATAGGGGGATTTTCCCACTAGTAGAATTGACAAATCCACTGGGGAGTCTCTCTAGGGTTTTTAGGGAGGTTTTTGTGTTGTTGATTAACTTTTTGTTTACCTTTTGAATTTTAGTCAAGTTTACTAAGTAGTTTAAGGGTTTCTGGTGACTTGCAAGGTGCATACCAGTTTTCCCTGCCCTATTAGCCTGCCTTGTCTTTTTATTTTTGAAAAGTCTCAAAGGTGTACACTCCCTGTTTTAGGTCAGCCCGCGTACATACATGCTCTGCACAATAGACAACCCACGTACATATGTAGGATGATGATGAAACAACCCACGTCTTTGTGTCTTGAAAATGTTTTTTAAACAAAGAGAGAGTTTGTCTCTTTCTTGGTAGAATTTCAGACTTCTTAGGGCTTTCTTGAACCAATCAAAGTCTCTCTCTTTGGCCATAGCTTGGGTTAAAGTTTTGGTTAACTTGTTCCTTAGTTTTCTTTTGTTTGCCCTAAAAAGGTTTAGAGTGAGATGTCAAGTCTTAGATCCTCCTTTTGGTTTCTTGGTTGAATCCATGTGATCCATAATTGGATTAGGATATTTATCAATCTTGTTTCAGTTTTCTCTTTATGTCTGTTTCTTTCTTTGAAAAACAAAAGAAAGTTTTTACTTCATTTTTTCTTGTTAAAGCAGTTCGAAAAATAAAAAAAAATTATTTTCTTGCATTTAGTTTGGTAAAGTAGTCAAGGTTGTTATTTGCAAAAGAAAAAAGAGTCTTTGTTTCAAAGTTCTTTCTGATTTCCTGAAATACAAGTAGTTTTTACGAAAGCAAGTTTTAGGATTTCTTCATTTACAAGGTCTTGAAATATTGATTAGAAAAGTTGAATTTTACAAAGAGTTTTACAAGATTTGCTTTCATTTCGAAGTATCTTTTTCTTTCAAATGCTTTAAAGTTTTCTTCCTTATTCGTCTCTTCATAACACCACTAGTTTCACTACCACACCCTTTGTGTAAATCAAGCCTTAAAATTAATGCTTAATTTAAAATATATTGGAATTTCTATTTGTAGGGTTGACCGACTAGTTTAGGGTTTTAGGGGCTTGAATTAGGTGGGAAGAGGAAACTCTTCAAGGCCACTATAAAAAAAATATTGGAGTCTGAGATAGGGAGTGTTTTAATTCCAAAGTTGTAAGAGTTAGCCGGGACCCCCCTGTAACATAGGGGATAAACATGAGGTCACGTGAGGAAAGGCAGAGGAGATAACCCCTCCAAAGATGGACTAAACATAGTGGGGATTGTATATTGAGGATCTTTCTCAGGAACAATACCGATCACATTTGTCTATCGAGGTTCGTGGACCTCGAATCCGTTCAAGATCCTCAGTTGTCTTCCATACCAATTTCTTTTGTAACCTTGAAGGGATTCAAACTTGTTATCCTGCTCATTACGATATGCTCGAATGTCGACTATACCCGCCTGGTGACTAACTGTGAGATGGTAACCTAATTTCCCATATTTTACAGACTTAAACATGTGACTATGGGGGTATACCGTGGTACCTAGGGCAGACATTGGATCACGCTTCACAGAGTATACCTGGAGGGTGCTTCTATGTTCGAGTTTCACTTGCACTGGCTAGTTTCTCTAGTGACGATTGGCATAGCCATCCTTCCCACTAGTTAGTCGGCTGCTTGATTTATCTTTAGGAAACTTTTTAGTGTGTGATTTGTGTTCCACGCTAGTCAAGCCTTACTGTGTCATTTGATCATTTCACAAAGTGGAATATCAACAACTCCGTCGGTCATGAAGGATTCAGGTCATGTCACCAGTTACTTTGGAGCCACCATCACCACCATTGAGGTGAAGACTTTATCAAGAAGGATCGTTTGGAGCGACCGAGACATAGAAAACTGTGCTAGACCCTGCTCTGAGAAGAGACTTTCCAGATCTAGAGGAATCCATCATTTTTGACCTTGATACTGAAGGTTTCGGGCCAACCAATCCTCCGATTGCCGATTTGTTGGCACCGATCTTGATTAAGATTATCCCTCCCAAAATGACATATTCTGAGCACCAGCTAGTTCTACAGGCGACATTGGAAGCGAATGCCACTACTTCATCTAGGATTCCCTGTACTCCCATTATGGCTACTACTGAAGGAGGAATCCTACCTCCTCCCTTACCTTGGCCAGTCAAGACCACAGTTGTCCTGACTCCCACAACTACGGGCAGTGGTCTGATACCTTTCACAACTTTGACCACTGTTCTGTTTATTCAGAATGCGATGGGTGTTCCCTTTTCATATGGGATGCCCGCCTTTGACACAAACTCGGTCCTTACTTATTATACCTTACAGACCATGGGTCTGGAGGCAGAGAGCTCAAACACTCCCTTGCAAGGGTCAAATGTGGGAATTATTGTCCCTTTTAATGCTATCCCTTACGGTGGGGGTCATATACCCCCTCCATCCCCTTTGCCCGACGACGCTTTTCATCAATCAATCAAGCCTAACGCTAATTATATCTAGTTTGGTGGATGCATTTTAGGACCTTCCTCTTACACAATGCTGGTGGGATCTATGCTGTTCTCTTTGCTTGGTGCATTTTGGAACAACCTGTTCTCTTTGACCACTTTCTTGACTAGGGGCAACCCTAGCTTTGGTCAATATAACCAAGTGAAAGGTACTATTCCTTCACAGGGAGCAATGACTAGAGTATACTCCACATAGAGTCTTTGGAATCCTTGGTAGGGCTCGTTTCCCTCGCAAGGAATGTTGTTCGGGGGTAACCCCTTCCATACTCAATGGAACCCCAGGAAAGGATTTGTACCCATGCCCGTCGGATCGACTATGGGCATCCCCTTCCAAGGTCCTTAGAATACAATGCATGGAGCAATCTTTGCGCAGGGTATGTCATCCAATTTCGAGAGTTAACCGATGATGCCTCAATAGACACAATTTACTTTTACTAGTCAAGGCCATGGTTTTTACCAAAACCCTGGCCAACAGTCCAAATTTTCCTAGAAACTTGGTGCCAGTTAAAACCCAGGGCCCTCTTTTCCTATAAATAATTCACAACCAAAACTACCCTTTCTGGCAACTCTATATTTTCCAGAATTGTTTAGATTACTGAATGACCTAATCTGTCACGATCCGCATTGGCCCCCCATGCCGACTAAGTTTCCTTTGGATATTCCAAAATTTGAGGGCAAGCCTGGGGAAGATCCAGGTGATCATGTGACTACCTTTCACTTCTGGTGCTCGTCAAAATCATTGAAATATGACTCTGTTCAGTTGCACCTTTTCCAACACACTCTTATAGGGGGTGCTGCGAAGTGGTATATTGAGCTCGATGACTTGAGGTACTCTTACTTTAATGACTTGGCGATGGTTTTCTTGAACCATTTCGAGTTACCTGTGAGATACGTTGCCGACACCAAACTGCTGGATAAATTTGAGAAAACCAAGGCCGACCACAACTCTGATCATATCCAAGAATGGTGATGAAGAAAGAGCTTGATTAAGGTTAAGGTCCCTCTTTCTTTCTTACTTGAGTGGTTCTTGAAGTCTTTGGTTCTTTGTATATCCAAGGATGTAGCAACTTCCAGGGTGTTTTCAGAAGAGGAGGCTATTATGAGAGCCCAACAAATTGAAATGATCTACTCTTAGTCTGTCTTGCTCTACGAGATATTTCCAGATGTGCCACAGTTTACTCTCAATAAGGCCAAACAAAAGTATGGGCCCCACACTGATGGAATTTTGGAATCAGCGCAAAGAAAGTCCATGGATCAGTTGTCAAATCATTTGCAACAATTGTTGATACAACAGACTATGTCCAATTAGACTATGAGTTCGACTGTCCCCCCTACCCAGATGTCGGATGTACATAGTGTATAGTCGATGAATCCCAAGTCTAACTGGAAGACCGAGGGAAAGAAGAAAAAATGAAATAAGAAGGGTAATGGGGATAAAAATCCTACCAACAATGCTAGCGGGGGAAAAATAGAGAAGAAGAAGTCAAAGCATCTATGTAATCTCTGCACGAAAGACCACCTGACTCACCTATGCCCTCGACTTGCAGAATCCCAGAAGATATTAGCGTAGCAACAACCTGATGTGTTGACTAACCCTTTTCCACAAGGGAAAAATATGGCTCAGGCTTTTGAATCCACAAGTGCGACAGGGGGAAGTCAGGGACCCCCCATGCCTACCAATAACAACCCAGACGCGAACATTACATGATGAATGCCGATGCTCATTTATCAACCAGGACTCATGACTAATGAATGCCAAAATATGTTGAGAAGGACAAGAAAGACACTAACCCATCGACTCCTCTCCAAACCGCTCAAAACTACTCCATCGTGGAGGATTTGGCACAGACCCCTTGCGCGATGTCCGATCTGGAGGTCCTCCAGAGTTTCTTCTTGCAGAGAAAATCTCTGTTGTCTGCCTTGGGAGTGGTGGAGAATAGTAACCCAAGAGCTATCGTTTTTGATCCAAACGACTTAAAAACCTGTCTTCCTCACCATGTTTCATTTCAGATAGTAGTGGTTTATACCACCAAATATTTTACGTGGAACATTTTCTGTACATTGGTTGATGAGGGTGACTCAACTTGTGTGATGTCGTTGGCATGTTGGAAGGCCATTGGCTATCCCAAGTTGTCTTCGTCGCCTACGTTGCTTACAGATTTTGACGATCGATCGTTTAGACCACATGGAATGATTCCTTCATTTCCCGTGTAGTTAGGAGGTAAAACTGTGTGTGTTGAATTTGAAGTGGTCGATGCACCTCTCGAATACAATATTTTGTTAGGAAGAAGTTGGACTTATGCGATGCATGCAATGGTTGCTACAATTTTTCGAGTCTTTTGCTTTCCGCATGAGGGTTGGATTGTGACCATCGACCAATTATCCTTCTCTCGTCCTTCCCCTTCATCGGGGGCTTCCATAGTCTCGATGATTGATAACCCACAGCCTAACACTATCAACTTAGGTGCCAATTTGTTTCTGTCATTGATGGGAACTTTTGATTACCCACCGCCTTCCAACGATGTAAATATTATATCGGCTGTTCCCGACCAGCCAAAGGCTACAATTCTGCAAGTGTCATCTTTTAGAATGAGCTACTTTCATGACTCGTGGAATTTTGCTTCCCCATCGGCGTCAATGGAAGTGATAGGGAACATTGGCATGGCCATGCCGTTATTTGCAACTGAGGTTGTGTAAACCATTGTCCAACAAGCCTCAACCAATCCCGATCTAGCTCCCTCATAGGAGTTAGATCCAATTCTTGAGCCTATTTTGGATCAAGATTCTCTTTCCACTCAAGATCATTTAGACTTAGTATTTCCCTCCAATGAGGTGATTCTCGAAGCAATGAATGGTATCGATAGACCTTGGGATGATCTACATCATATATCTTATTTTCTTCCTGAGATTAGGAGAGTGGAGGCTAGAGATTTTGTTTTAACCATGAATGGATATAGTCTCTGTCCTATCAATCCTCTGTTTACACATAGATTTTATGCCGAGGGTAACATGGCGATCATTTCTACAACAATTCCAATCTATATGTCCAAAACCCCCGGCGTCGTGGAGAATTTTTTCGTCGGAGTGGATTGATCCCCCAAAGAGATTGGAACTCACACCAAGTTATTCAAGGAGTTCCATGACGTTGTTTCCTGGTCTTATGAGAAGATGCTAGGAATTGACCCACAAATTGTCGAATATGAAATCACGACTTATCCTTATTCCAAACCAGTTCGACAAAAGCTTCGTCCGATCAATCCTTGAAAAGAAACAACAATCAAGGCAAAAGTAGAGAAACTACTCAAAGCCGGTTTTATCTACCCCATGTAATTGACAGAATAGGTGTCAAACCTGGTTCCGGTAAAAAAGAAACAGGGCACAATTCGTGTTTGAATGGATTTCCATGATTTGAATAAGGTCTGCCTAAAAGACAATTTCCCAACCCCGTTTATCGATCATATTTTCGATGAATGTGTAGGCTACAAGGTCATTTCGTTCATGGATGAATTTTTGAGATACAATCAGATTCAAATCAAACCCGAGGACCAACATAAAACAACTTTTATTTTTCCTTGGGGTACCTTCCAGAATCAAAAGATTCCTTTTGGCCTGAAGAATATTGGAGCCACCTTTCATCGAGCCATGTCGTTCGCTTTTCACGACCTCAAGCACATATTCAAGGCATACCTCGATGATATAGCATCACGTTCTCACAAGGGATCTGATCATCTCGCTCATCCATGACTAATATTTGAGAGATGTCACTACTATTGAATTCACTTGAATCCTAACAAGTGCAGTTTCTACGTGATGTTAGGTCATCTTTTAGGTTTCATTGTATCGACAACAAGGATCATGGTCGATCCTCTCAAGGTTGAAGAGATAGTTCAATTGCCTCCCCCATGCACAATACCACTGCTTGAGAGCTTATAGGGGAAAGTGAATTTTCTTCGGCATTTTGTCGCTAATTACACTGAAATCACTAAAGGGGTCATGTGTGTTTTGAAAAAATGGGTCCCATTTTGTTGGGATGAAGCTTCTCAGTGCTCTTTTTAAGTGTTGAAATGTGCCCTGATGTCTGCCCCTCTACTCCGACATCCTGATTATAACAGATATTTCTTATTGTATTTGGATATTCTGGAGTCAACCATCGACATGGTCTTGGTTCAAGAATATGATATGCTTGAAGAACACGTTATATATTATCTTAGCCGAGGCCTGGTTGGACCGGAACTCAACTACTCTCATGTTGAGAAACTTGCTTTGGAAATTTTCCATGTTGTCCAACGTTTTTGTCACTAAATTTTGCTTCACAAGACCACCGTCATTGTCGTCGTCAACCCTTTCTAGTATGTGTTAACACTACAGGTCATTGGCAGAAAGATCAGTGGATGGATAGTTATACTACAGGAGTTTGACTTGGATTTTATCTCTGTGAAATATAAAAATTCGTTGGTCTTTGTAGAACTTATTTTAGAAATGTCGGTCGAGTCTAGTGATATCATGCTCGAAGAATTTCCTATTAACGAAGATCCTTTTCTAATTGCATCTTCAGATCCCTGGTATGGAGATATACATGTGTATCTCCAGAATTTGAAGTGCCCCACTTCTGCTTCTCACGATAAGTGTCGACGAATTCGACATCAGACACACAACTATCTTATACTCGATGACACTTTGTATCTTCGAGGTGTAGATTTCATTCTTCGGTGATGTCTCACAAACGATGAAGCAAATCTTGTTTTGAATGACTGTCACACTGAAGCATGTGGCGGTCATTTGTCTGGGTTGGAAACAACCCAAAAGATTCTACGTGTAGGTTACTTCTGGCTCTCATTAATCAAGGATTGTGTGGAGGCGGTCAAGAAGTGCCACCCATGTCATATTTTCTATCAGAATATGCAGACATACCCCTCCCCTATGTTTCTCATTATTTTTGTTGGTCCTTTCACCAAGTGGGGGATTGAATTTACTACATGTCACCTGGTTTCAGCCATGGGGCATCGTTACATCATCATAGCATTAGATTACTTCACGAAGTGGGTCGAAGCTATGCCAATTTTTAGCAATGATGGAGAAACCATGAGTCTTTTCATCTTTAATCAGATAGTATCAAGGTTCGATATCTCGAAGGAGATTTTCATTCACCATGGAAGTCACTTCTAGAACAAAATGAGGACTGAATTAATGTCGAATCTCGGGTTCAAACATGAACATTCGTCACCCTACTACCCGCAAGTGAATGTCCAGGTTGAAGCTGTGAATAAGTCTCTCAAGACTATTCTTCAGTAGACGATCAATTTTTCCAAGTCGAATTGGCATTTGATGTTGTATTCAACGTTGTGGGCCTATCAAACACCTGTGAATATTGCCACTGTTTTTTCACCTTTTCAACTTGTATACGGGTTGGAAGTAGTCTTACCTATTGAATGTTAGATCCCTTCTTTAATTTGGCAGTGGAATTACTGCCCGACACTTCACATCTTGAGGAACACCTTCTATATCTCTCGCAGCTTGATGAGCAACGTCGTGATGTAGCCTTAGCCAATTTGTCTCATAAACAACGAGTCAAGTGTCGGTACAATCGGTCCATTCGTCCACAGATTTTCTATGAAGGAGATCTTGTCTTGGTCTATGATTAAGACAAATATCCCATGGGGGCAGGCAAGTTCAAACCCATGTGGTTCAGACCGTTCATTGTGAAAGAGGTCTTAGAGAAGGGCGCTTACCGTCTGGTTGATTTTGAGGGAAATGATTTTGCAGAGCCTATAAATGAGCTCTACCTTAAGAAGTACTACTCTTAGGTTGGCCACCTGGGTGGCTTATTATATATATGTATAGTCTCTTATACATTTATTTCTTTTTTATCTCTTGGACGTGTAGTTATTTATGTCTTCTTTTTCACTATGGCAGATGTCAAGTGAATCAAAGGTTTACTTCGGGTTTGCAGACAGTGCTAGCCGACACACTCGGAGGCTTGCTTCTGTAGCTTGGGTGATTTTCACACCTGGAGGCTAGTTCTTATCTTTAGGAGGTATTTTTCTAGGAAACACTACAAATAATGTTGCCGAGTACAACGCAGTGGTAGAATTCCTTCGTGATGCTTTGTCACATTGCATTTCTTGCCTTCAAGTTTACCTAGATGCTTAGTTGGTTGTGTCCCAGTTAAATGGGGTTTACCACATTTATGATCCCACTCTGCACCGATTATTACTTAAGGTACGTCTCTTAGAATGATCTTTTGATTACATTACGTATATCCATGTTCCTAGGAGATTTAATCAATTAACATATACTCTAGCTAATCAAGTTTTAGATTGGCATGTTGCTCACATATAAAAATAAAAGTAAACACATACACATGTAAATACATTTGTAAAAGATATTATCCATAAATAAAAAAAGATGTATATATATATGTCAAAAAAATAGTGTTATGAGAATAAAATCAGGCATGCAAGCCTCAAAGGTCATCAGTCTACATCGCTAGGCTTACACCCTCAAAAAATATATATAGTACAAAATAATGTGCCCTCAGCACATCAATGGTGCAACGTTGTCTAAGGACAAGGCCTATTGGCCCTACTATAATGAACGACGACATTCACAAGACGTTGGAACAAATAGACCCAAGTTCGAGGCACCCCTACTACATGTGGATACATAGCTGGGGAAGATCCTCGATCCCGACCATAGGAACAAAACGAGTGAGCAATTTGAGGTTTCACTCCACTTGTCATAAGACTCTATCAACCTCTTCGGCTGGGGGTCCTCCCGCAACTGCTGGTCTTCTTGCCACTGCTGGTCCTACCTCTGGTCAAGGACGACACCGAGTCCTATCAAATTCTACTGGTCAAACAAGCCCCACATATGTACATAACAGAGTCATAAGTCAGTACTCTACACACACATAAAAATGATATATATGAAAAATTAAAAATTTAATAAACTTTAAACTATATGTTACCTATCTCACCACACTCCTCACTGGGAGGCACATGCATGTCTGGGTATCTGATGAAGCTAATCCCTGCATAGGGATAATCCTTGACCACCGGGATCTAACATTTCCACCAGTCGAAAAACTTGTCGTCAAAGGCCTCTATAGTCCTCCCTCCACCCTGTCTAGGAAACAAAGCTGCCCACCTGCTCACTGCTAGGAAGGAGGCTACATGCCCCCATATTGTCTCTCTGGGATTGAGACTGGGCACCCTCTCAAAGAAGGAACATAGAATAGTACCAAACCCAAAGTTCTTGTTGGTATGCCATCGACACTTTGTAAGATGTCTCTTCATGCATACAAGCATGGTGGTACTCCAGTAAAAAATGGTTTCCTCCAATCCCTGAATGGAACAATGCATATGTTCATGTGAGGCCTGATGAAGTTCCACGGATCCAGTAATCCGCCCGATCAAAAGTAGGATCACTCGTAAGAAGAGGCTGGTGATCTTGTGGATCGACACTTGAGAACCTACTTTCTCAGTGCCAACCTCACAATACATGCTGATGTAATCCTTGATGTTGAAAGGCCCTAGAGGAAAATTCCTCAAGTTGAATGGCTCCCCTCTTCTCGAGAGACCAGTCAGGAAGTATATATCCTTTGTGGTTGGGGTCAAATATTGACCCTTTAGCATAAAAGCCTCTGCATCATGATGCCAATACTCCATAAGAGCATTGAGAAACCTTGATTGTGCCCTCATAAATGGACACTGGAAGAAATTCCATAATGCACATTATTTTAGTGCAACAATGGCCACATGGTCCTACTTGACCAAGATGTCGAGCTCCTCATGCTCTCTCTCTCTCTCTCTCTAGTGAACATACATCCTTTCACATGACAAAAGTGGAGAGGAGTTAGTACTTGCTTTTGTATTTTTCAATGTAAAGGAGGGTGTACATAGTCTGTTTACTACACAGTCGAGTATGTACACAGGATGATTAGTATTCTGCCCAAGTACATACGCGGGATGGCCTTGGTCAACCCATGTACACGCAGGGCTGCCCTTTTTACAAAAGCGCGCCGCTCCCAAACTAAGAATTAAACTACAAAATAAGTATTGAAATACAAGCATATGTTCTTTTTACTTGGTCCAAACAAAAGGTCGTTTCGTCCAATGTAGCTCCCAGAATCTACTCTTTTAACGAAGGGTTTTTTTGACCTTTTGGTTGATTTTCAATTTTCAATGGTAAAAATGAGCTGTCCACCTCTATTTATAGAATTTTTTGGCCCTTTTTACCCCTTTTTTGTCCCCTTTGTCTTTTTTCTTGGCTGGTTGGTTACTCGAATTCACATCTGAGTTATCTATTGGTTGTTCCGGTACTCTTCTCCTTTCGGTTTGGTAATTTTTGGGGATTGGTTACATTTTTTGACATCCTTTGGTAAAAGTCAATTTTTCCAACTTTTTGCATATAAGTTAGGGTTTCATTCCCAATTCTTGAATCTCGTTTTATTTTTCCAATTTTCCATAGGATTGACCCCACCGAAGTGCGACACAGAACCTTCATTGCTACTGTAGAAGTGTCGTAATTAAGTGGTAGAGCCTACCTCTACATGGATTCCCTAGGTAGAACCTTTGCTGCATTTTTGGCATCCATGCTGTCAGTTATGACTATAGGATTGGGAGTTATTGTTAGTCCTGTCATGATTACATAATGAAGCTTCATTCTTTTGTTCATCATCATCCTAGGCCTTACCCTCGGGACTCCCTAATGAGCATGCTTTTTTGTCTTTCAGGCTCGCTTTGAAATTCGAAAGGAACATCCAATGAGATTGTATTTATTCTTTTCGATCTCATATAGATTACTTGACAAAAGTATCCCCCTGGAGTCTTCTTTAAGCCCTTTTTAGACTCTCTAAAAATAAAAATATTTCCAAGCGATCTTGTTTCCCTTCAAGCTCGCCAAACTCAAATTTGAAGGCACATCTATCCAACGGTAGTTTACCCCTTTTTCGGTTTGGATAACTAATTTTACGAATAAAGGTATGCTCTAGGAACTTCGGTTCGCTAGAAGAGTATTCTCAGGCATAAGTTTAACCCTTTTTTAGGCATGAAGGACTAAATCTTCGAAAAATGAACATTCTCCTTGGTTTTGGTTTATCACCTTTTTGGGGCCTTGGATATTACTTATGAAAAAAGAACCTCCTCAGAGTCCATAGTTAATCTCTTTTCAGACTCCCTAAAATTGAAAAGATCATCGTGTGACCTTGTTCCTTCACACTCGTTAAATTGGTCTAGAAGAACATCTACTGGCATGAGTTTAACCCTTTTTCCAGCCAATAGATTATAGCGGAAAAATGTACACCTCGGGAGATTCATCTCACCGGGAGAGTTCTCCTCAGTTACTTTTATACTTTTTCAGGCTAAGGAGACTAAACTCAGAAAAAGATTGTGAGTCCATAGTTAAGCTCTTTTCATACTTCTTAAAATTGAAAAGATTGCCAAGTGATCTTGTCTTTGTCACACTCATTAAAATGGTTTTGAAAAGACTTATTTTCGGTGCAAGTTGAACCCTTTTTTGAACCGACTAGAATAACTTCAAAAAAAGGTACTCCCTGGAGTCTTCTTTTGCGTTTTTTCAGACTCTCTAAACGTGAAAAAACTATCGATCCTACCTTCTCTGGGATCGTAAAAATTTACATAGAAAGGGTCTCCTTGTGTCATGCTTATTTGCATTGCGGGTCTCATCTTTGCGTCTTTGGCCTAATGCTGACACCATGTTGATCTCAACTGAACCTTTGAAGCATTCCTTATACGCAAGCCTTGCAACACTTATTGCTTCTGTGACCTGACACCTTGACCCATGGAGGAATTTTCTCCGAGTGTCCTTATCTTGCACAAGTCTCCTTTCCCTGAGAATTAGTATTTTCCATGCGCTTAGAACCAGTTTGCTTGCTCGCGACACTCATTCCTCCTCTGTAATGTAGCATTATTTTATTCTTTTTCAAGATCTTTAAAAATTGAAAAAGACAAAAAAATTATATATTCCAAAAAGTGGGGATGAGAAATATTCATTATTTTTTTGGAAGCAAAGATAGTCACCCTTGGAAAAAACACATCCTTCCATTTGTTCGTAAAGCATTGAGATCTAGTATGACCTTAGGAAGTTGTTCTCGCTACATAGAGTTGTGTCCTCCTCCATTTGGTTACTCTTCCAAACCTATGGAGAGTTTGCGTTGCCTCCTACATCACAAACTTATGTCAATGCCATGCTGCCCAAGTCTAATCATATTTTGTTCTTTTGTCCAAGGGAATTTTTATCGACCTTTCTACAGTTTGTGCCTTGACTTTCATGAGTCATCCATCTCGAGAGTCTATTCAAGTCTAGATTCAAAATCGATGAAGTTCTCTGTCTCATCATCGAGATCCTCCAGTCTTTTCCCGACAGATTGTCGAAGACCTTAGAGTAGTGAGTATAACACTCCCATTGTACTCCTACCTGAGTTTTGAAGATCTTGAAATTATTGCTCGAGCTATGAATACTTCATCTCTATCCGCAAGCGTCACTAGATTCTTGAAGATGCATACTGTGCTTGTATATCTTTGACTGATTTTGAGATGTATATTCGTTGTGTATTTATCGTAGCTACAGTTTATATAGTTATATGACATGGATATGTAGTGTATTTGATTGGAAACCATGATTTAGTTCATCCCAAGCATGGGTATTCCCGCCTCAGAGAGACAATTGTTGTTTTGCAGATGACACTTCCTGAACTCTAGTCTCGGGCTCACTCGATTTTGTGCATTGGTGAAGATGTTGTAATGTATTTGGGCTATCAGTTGCTATTTTGACATAATACATTAGGGGAAATCTGTTATATCCCTAAAATGCCTTACTCATGCATACATGACATTGACCTTCTTGCTTGCATAATTTTCCAAAATCACTGTTGAGGAGCTCTATTTTAAAAACAAATTTTTAAATCATGTACGCACCCTTCTGCATTACTACCCATGTACATACGCTTGCTACATGCTAGACAACCCACTTACATACGCTTGATAAACACTAAACAACCTGCGTATACCTCTAAAAGTTACAAAAAATTAAAAAAGTTGTAAGGAATTCAGTGGAATTTACAGGCTATTGGAGGTTTCCCAACCAATTCACCTACCATAGTCTGTTCCCCAACCGAATAACCATCCTTTTGTCATATAAAATGAGGTATTGAGGTCTCATTCCACAACCAATCATTAGAATGGTGAAA
Source organism: Picea glauca (assembly GCA_000966675.3). Classification (NCBI taxonomy): domain Eukaryota; kingdom Viridiplantae; phylum Streptophyta; class Pinopsida; order Pinales; family Pinaceae; genus Picea; species Picea glauca. The sequence goes on along the minus strand of JZKD02S1265812.1, from coordinate 631,147 downwards.
CTCTGCCCAATTTCTATTCCCTTCCTTGCCCAAGCATTTGAAAGATTTTGTGAGTTACTGTCTCAACATTCCCACTCCAACCCCTTTTCTTCCATTCAATCCATTGCCTTCCCTTGAGGTTATTAGTAGATTGTGAGAAGATTCTTATTGAAGGTGCACTTGGAGCATTGTAAAGAGGAGACCGGACCAGGTTCGCAGAGCGTCGACCTGGAAGGATTGTAAGTTTCAATCTTTGATTAATGAATAAAATAATATATTTTCCCCTGTCCCAAATGATGATGTTTTATGTATTTCCTTTTATTTATACATAACATTTGATATCTAACCCTAATTTGTGAATAGAAATAACATTCTTGTAGCCGTGTTTTCCTAGTCTTGGATGCAGGTCAGCTTTGGGAGGAGACTTGCAGCCTTTGGAGCTACAGAGCATGAGGAGATCATCACCAGACATTGGATAAAAGGTACAGTTACTGATATTCTCTTCCACTTATTTTTGTTCATCTATTTTGGTATGTTTGGGGTAGTGTAGAAACTAGATTGACTTTTAGGGGGTCATTTTCTCCATCTATACCCTAAACCCTGGTATAGTTATAGGGGGGTTTTTCCGCTAGAAAGTGGTTGTAAGATATATCAAGCTACCCACTAGTTGCTTGTATACTGACTCATTAACTTCCTTAGAGTCAATGGTGGTTTAAATTTTGGTTGAAAATTTCATCCCTTTCTCCATAGGTGTAGACGATATTTTGGAATCTTTCTTTCTGAACCCGTCAAACAAACTCCTGACATATTTTGTTTAAGATAAAAAATTTGCTACCTATTTTCCAAACTTCTACACCAAGATAGTAGTGTAGGAGGCCTAAATCAATCATGTTAAAACTTTTTCTCATATTGGATTTGATCTGTTTTATAACACTTTCCTCACTATCTGTAATAATGGTATCATCTACATAAATGACTAGAAGGATGATACCATTACCAACTCTTTTGACATACATATTGGAATATGAAGGACTTTGCCATAACCCTTGTTCATCCAAGTATCTATCAATTTTGATGTACCAAGCTCTGGGTGCCTAGTTCAGACCATATAGAATTTTATTCAGTCCATAGACAAGATGCTCCTTCCCTAAAACCTAAAAACCTTGGAGTTGAAACATGTAGGCCTATTCCTGAAAATCACTATTGAGGAAGGCACTCTTCATGTCCATCTGATGGATATTTCATCCAAACTATGCTTCCATGGTTAGAACAAGTCGAATGGTTCTCATCTTTTCTATAGGAGGAAAGGTATCCTCATAGTCAATTCCTTTTCATTGAGAGAACCCTTTTGCAACCAACTATGCTTTGTACTTGTCAAGTGTACCATCTTCCTTTTAATTGAACTTGTACACCCATTTGCAGCCAATGGGTTTCTTCTCTGGTGGAATAGATGTGAGGTTCCAAGTCTAATTTTTCATCAAACGCTTCATGTTCTGTTTACGTGGCTCATAGATTTCCCGAACATTGGCCATTAGAGAAAAGTTTAGTGTGTTTGGTTTTTGTTTGATTTTTCCTCTTGATGATTTCCCTTCGATCATTTCACCTATATATAAACATTTGCAATGGTATTGTTCCACCACTTGGGTCTGTTCTTGGGATTCTCATCATCCTCACCTATAACTGTGTGACCTGAATGCTGATTCAGGCTATCTGCAACATAAATTATCGGCCTAGAATATTTATCATGCTCAGAATCTCTCCCCCCTTTAGGTGAAGCTTCCTGAATCTTGACACCCAAATACTTACCCATCACTGGCTTCTTAGTAATTTTGAATTTAGGAGAAGTGTGAAAAGGTCCAACTTCCTCATCAATAACAACATATCTACTAATTCTCACCTGGTTGGTGTCAATATCAACCAACCTCTAAGATTTATGATTGTTGTTGTACCCTGTGATCATCATCTTTTTTCTCTTTGAATCTAACTTGGTGCACTTTTCATCTAGAATCCAAGTGTAGGCAGTCAACCAAAGACTTTAAGATGATTGATTTTTGGCTTTCTTCTAGACCATTCTTCCTTTGGAGTCTTTTTCTTCACCACCATCGTTGGACATATATTTAGCAAGTATACTTTTGTGAACACTGCCTCAGCCCAAAACCTATTTTGACCACACATGTTCTGCAACATACCCTTGATCATCTATGTGATAGTGTGATTTCACCTTTCAACCCCTCCATTATGATGTGGCGTGTAAATTTTAGTGAACTGTCTTTTAATCCCATATTTATCACAAAGTTATTAAATTCTTTGGAACAAAATTCGACACCACTATCAAAGCTAAGAGAGGTACTGTGACAAGCTAACTCTTTTTCTACTCAGGCTTTGAACTTTTGAAATTCATTGAACACTTCATATTTCAGTTTCAAAAAATACACCCACATTGTCTTACTATAATCATTAACAAATAGAAGGAAATACCCAACACTAGTGATTGATGCTATGTTTATTGGTCCACAAATGTCCACATAAACCAGTAGAAGGAGTCTCTGTGCTCTCCATGCTTGTCCTTCATCAAATGGTGCTATGTGTTGCTTCCTTGCTTGGAAAGATGCACAAACTCCCTGGATTTTCTGCTGAATGTTCAGAATTCCATCTACTAGATTCTCTCTTGCCAATTGAGAGAGGTAGGTCAAGTTTAGGTGCCCATACCTATGATGCCATAGTGTACTGATATCTGATGCACTCTTTTCTTCTAGTGCATTCTCTCTGACCTATCCAATATCCACTAGTATGAACAATTTGTGGTCCTCAACACCAAGAGAAACAATCTTCTTGGTCTTCTTGTCAACTATGTAGCACTTGTGATTACTAAAGTTGACATATAGTTGGGGGCTATGCCGCATAATCTGACTAATTGAAAGAAGATTAAGCTCCATACCTGAAACATAGTATACATTGAGGAAGATTAGCATTTTTCCTCCAAAGGAAATATACACATTTACTTTTCCAACAACTGTATACTCCTCATCACCACCAAAGAACACCGAATCCTTGGAAGAACAAGGTGTGTACTCTATCAACTAGTCCTGTCTATTGGTGAAATGATGTGATGCACTTGAATCAATGAATTAAGTAGATGAATTGCGTTGATTTACTTGTGTCATGGACATAAATGCATATAACCTCTATATTCTCTACGACATGAGCCCGCTATTGAGGCCCTCCCTGGTTGGATTTCTGGTCAACCAACCCCTTTCTGCAATACTTCTTCATATGGCCCTCATTTCCACAATAATAATATTTTATGGTCTTCTGATCCTTAGTGACATCCTCGCCATTTCTCTATCCTTTCTTCTCGGACCATTTGCCTTTTCCCTTTAATTTGACAACAAAGGCTTGTTAATAACCCTCTGTCTCACTACTACTGCTGAATTGTTTCTTCCACCAGTCTTGCTGTAAGATCTTATTGCAAACCTCATTAAAATTTAGGTCAACATTCGTAGATGCGATGTTTAAGGTCTCAATGAAGTGCTTGTAATAACGTGGTCAAATTTTCAGTGTGATTAACACCATGTCTTCTTCCTCCATCACCCAACCAATGGCATTCAACTATTCTTGGATATATTTGATCTTGAGAAAATGATCCCGAAGGGATGCATGCTCATCCATCATCATAAAAAATAATATGTTTTTCAAGAAGAAGGCTCTACCCTTGTTCGATGTCTCATGCAAATATTTCAAATGTTTCCAAATCATCGATGAAATCTTACTTGTCTAGACCTATGTAAACATCTTATCTATCACAAACAACTTAATCAACATCACAACTTCTATGCATTTCTCATCAAACTTATCCTAGTCTTCACCTGCAACCATAGGCCAGGTAAGTTTACCAAGGACAATATTCTCTAGGCACCTATAGTAAAAAATGGTTAAAGATGGTTACCAAAGACTCCCTTTCAACATAATGTTGGGTAAAGATGCCATAGGTGAAGGTTAAAAATAAGCCAAGAACAAAGTAATATGCTGAAAATCTTGTAGATTTATAATAAATTTGTCCAAAAACAACCCAAAATCACAAATCTAGGAAAATATGCTCACCACTAGTTCAAAATCACTCAAATCTATTCATAAATAACACCAAAAAATCAATTTCTCCTTGGATCTGCTGAAAAATAACAAATAAGTAGCTAAAAATTTCAGATTTGCAAATCTGGGCACCAATATAGGAAAAAACCAACTTCAATCTGCTTCAGATTCATCTATATTGTAAATGAAACTAAGAAATAAGATAATTTGAGACGTAAATTGATTTTTACAACACTTTTCTGAGCAATTCCATACTGATTATGTATGCCAATACTGTTGTTTTGTATGACCGTTGGGAAATGAAGCTGAAAAAAACAGTTGAAAATCATTGCATGGTGGCTGAAAATGAAGTTCTAATTAAAAAATCAACCTTTCTTTGAAAATAAAAATGAAAAAATACTTGGTTTCAATGAAACTCTTTTGGTTCTTCGATGTGCTATGCTATCAATCTCTCCTTCTGTCTCTGTCCGTAGTGTTGAACTTATGATTACACTGAGAGGGGGGCGGGGTGAATACGTATAAGATACTTTTTTATTTAAATGAGCATTCATCAATCATTAATTAACTTTAAAATAATAAATTCATGTAAACTCAAATTACAGTACACAATTTAATTTGGAAACCCTTGTGGGAGAAAACCACAAAAACTTATCTCTATAAATGTCTATAGGCACTAATTTACTGTTACAAAGATTGTAGGCACCAAGCTACCAAAGACACCAATCTATTCAACTGAGTACCATCTCAACAATATATTTTGTAGGCACCAACCTACTAGAGACATCAATCTCCTCAGCTGAGCACCAACTCAGTAAGACATTTATAGGTACCAATCTAAGATCTTCATACACAGAGCGTTTTTGACTTCACCTGCATGCTTCATACCTCATGCATTTCACAACATCATTATACCCTTAATTTTCATTCTCCAATGCCTCTCCTTACTTCATACCCCATACATAACTTCAAACCCTAGTAATATTTAGCCGTCATTCTCTAGCGAACCTCATATCATCATTCCCAATTTTTAATTCCAGACCGCAACATCACAACCTCAAAACACCACACTTTGCCACATCATAGACCTTAGTTCTTCATAGCACGCCCTTAAAAATCCAAGAAAACTCCTTTTGGCGTACCTAAGATCTCTTCTGCGCATTTGTACTTGATTTTCTTGTCTGGATACACTTCAAATGCACACATCTATCCTGTATTTATAGTGTTTTTGCTTTCACTTATGGGGCCGAATTATAAAATTGATTAGGATGACCTGACATAATCTTTCATATCTCCTTGTTCTTATAGATTTAGAGGGAGTTCCATATACCGTTGGAAAGGTCTCATAATAATTTTTTCAACCATATATCCTATGCTCCCATTTGATCTAGTTCTTCAGAGTAAAAATTCCTTCAAATATAGGGTATCCAAATTGAGTATAAAAAAATCAAAAACAATATTTCCAACAATCTCCATCTTGAAATATTTATCTTGGACATCTGTAGTCACCCCCTTTCTTTGAAATCAATGACAATAATAATTCCAACAATCTCCCCCTTTGTCATTGATGGCAACCCTTAGTCAATTCTATAATACTCCCCCTATCTGCAATTTCTTCCTTTGTCTGCAACTTCTCCCCCTTTGACATCAATGGAAAAGGGATGCTCCCGCTAAGTTTGTGCTTCCCTTTACTGATGAGATGAGAGGGATATCACTCCCAACTTCTGTCTAAGATATTCAAATGTGTCTTTGGGAAGGGGTTTAGTAAAAATATCTGAAACCTTGTTGTTGTAGGTATTTGTCAAGTCTTGAATACCAAGCTCTGGGAGCTTGCTTTAGTCCATAGAGTGCTTTCTTCAGTCTATATAGATGATCTCTATTTTTTTACAATTTAAATCCTTCTAGATGTTCAATATATACTTCTTCTTTTAAATTTCCATTTATAAAGGCTAACTTGACATCCATTTGATAGACTTTGAAGTTTTTGAAACACAAATTCCAAAAACATTATGATTGCTTATAATCTTGCAATTGGAGCAAAGGTTTTTTCAATGTCAATACCCTCAACTTGAGCATACCCTTTACATACCAATATTTATTTATTTCTTTCTACTTTTCCATCTTCATCCAATTTGTTTTTGAAGACGCATTTAATGCTAGTCACATTCTTGTCTTTTGGTTTGGGCACCAGTTCTCATGTCTCATTCTTCTCAATCTAATTCAGTTCTTCTTTCTTATCTTCACTAACTTGTGAAAATTTTTTGTGCTCTATTTTAGTTAGCAAAGAAAAGTTCAATCTCCTTCTAGTATGAACTCCTGTATCTATATCACCAAAATTTTGATTTTCTGGATGATGCTTTTGAACAAATCTGGATGGTGTCTTTGGATCTTGTCATTTTGTTTCTTGTTGTTCCTTCTTTTCTTCTTCCTCTTCTTCTTACTTTTCTCATTTCCCTGTAGATTGTATCTGGATCTTCATTTTTTTGTGACTTTTCCTTTTGAGACATTTCTTCATCCACTCTTACATCAATATTATCTACAACTTTGCATAGTTTTTAGTTGTAGCGTTTGTAGGACTTGCTTCTAGATGCATAGCTAAGAAAGACACATTCATCTGTTATGGAACCAAACTTGCCTAAATTATATTCATTTCTCTTTATATAGTACTTGATGGTATACCTTTCCATAATTCATAAGGTGTCTTGTTATTACTCACTCTAATTTGTGCTCTATTCAAAATATAGACTGTTGTGCTAACTGCTTCTCTCCAAAAGTTGTCTGGTAGTTTAATTTCATTCAACATAGATTTAGACATTTCTTGTACAATTATGTTCTTCCTTTATACAACTCCATTTTTATGTGGAGTCCCTGCTGTTGAAAAATGTTTCTTGATTCCGTGATTCTCACCGAATTCATCAAATTCATGAGAGGTAAACTCACCTCCTCTGTCTGATCTTAAGCACTTGATTTTTAAATCAGTCTCATTTTCAACTAGGGATTTGAAAGATTTAAACTTCTCAAATGATTCATATTTTTATTTAATAAATGTAAGACATGTCATTCTTGTGTAATCATCAATAAACAACATAAAATAAATCACCTTTTAAAGTTTGTGTTCTTGCTAGTTCGCAAAGTCTGTGTGTACAAGTTCCAATGGCTTCGTTGTTGAGTACTCCTTTGTTTTGAAACTAACTCTCGTCTATTTCTTGTGCTGACATGGCTTGCAAATAATGTCAGTAGGTTTTCAGATCCTTTACATCTCTTATTGCTTGTGTCCTGCTGAGTTTTACCAGATTGTCAAAGTTTATATGACCCATCCTTCTATGCCATAACCAAGTTTCGTTTACTTGTCCCATGCAACATTTTTCTCTGTTGACTTCATCAAGAACATATACATTGTTTGGGTTTTTATTTGAATTTGTCACTAATATTCCTAAACCTATTTTCCTTATCTCACAACCTTTAGAATGAAATGTGAGGTTGTAACCTTGATCACATATTTGACTGACACTTAGAAGATTGTGTTTTAACCCTTCAACATACAAGACATTATGTGTTTTAGTCTTTTTATTATCAAGACTAACAATAAATTTTCCAACTATATTTGTAGAAGCATTATCCCCAAAGGTAATGTGCCTTATTTTTCTTCCTTTAGGGTGAAAAATTTGTTATGATCCCCTGTCATGTGTTTTGAACATCTACTATAAATGTACAATTGGATTCATTTTTCTTGAGCATACATTGCAAGTCCACATTCTTCCTTCTTTAGTTCTTCTTGCTTCCTTTTCCACACCTTTGTGTATTCTTCTGTATTCTTGGTAAGACCATCTTCTTCCCTGTTTTGTTTAGGAGACTTTATTATGATGCTTTTACAGTCATGTGCTATGTGTCCATAGTTATTGTACTTATAACATTCAATATTGTAATCAAGTATGGGAGAAAATGAATTGTAGTTTCTATCAACAAACCTATGAGAAATTCTGGTTTTGTTGATCACATAATCATTCTTTGAGGTGTTATAAGAACCTCTATATCTATCTTTCACATGCTTACTTCTTTCATAATCTCTACAATCTAGTGCTTTATTACCAAAATTATTGCAAGGAAAACAATAGCAAAGAAAGAAATTTTGGTACCGATTTGTGAAAGGCCTTCTTGGTGGAACAATGTTTTTGAAGTCATTCTTATTGTTCTTATGAGAAGAATTAGGTTTCTGCTGGCCATCATTTTCTTTCCTACTGCTTCTTTCATTGTTGATGGATCCTTTGAGAATATTAGCATAGAGTTTAGTCTTTTCTTCACTTTCCTTTTCTGATGGCTTTGTGACCTTATGTTGATCTACATTCATTGATCAATGTTAGTACATACACATCCATCATTGGCCTTTTCTCCTTTTCCTTCTATGGTTATTTTATTTTCTTTACTTAGTCATTTTTCTCTTTCAAATGTGGGTTGTAGATCAAGCTACCATCAAATTCCCAGGTTCGTAGACCCGCAAGCCCGTGTACTTTTACTTAGTCGTATTTTATTTTCTTGCAATCCCAACACTTACTAGTTTTTATGCATTGTGGGAGTCTTGTTATCGCACAAGTTGTAGGTTGGGAAAATCCCAACCAAACCACAAAATAAAGTTCTATAACTATGGGACACTACACCCAATGTCACCTCGATGTAAGTCCTGTGATTCATGGGTGACTAGGTCACTCTAGAGAGGCGATCTTGGTGACCCTAGGGGGATTTAGACAGATGGAAGGGAAAGAAAATAGGTGTCCCCCAAAAGGTCAGTGATGGAAAGATAAATGAGTCTTTGATGAATCATATCCAGGTGGTTTAAAAGTTTCCAAGTCTTTGGGTACCTGCAAAAGTGTTTTGTACCTACCTGAGACACAAGAAAAACCACACTTGCATATAGTATGTTAGGTGGAACAACAAGTTAATATTTCTATTCCTAATTTTCAGCAATCAAACAATATTAAAAATAAAAAATAAAATTATATCAGAGGCTGCAACTTGAAAGTGCTACAAGTCCAGTTAAACATGCAATATTTGAAACAACAATGACTAGTCTAGATTGCACTTAATAACATGAAACTTGAGCAGTCAAACAAGGTTGCTATAAATCAGTCCTACAGTAAAAATTATCAGCCTTATGGATATAGCATACAATGTATTACAACAGAAAAATTATCCAATGAAACTTGCCCAAAATTTTCCCAAAAAGTGCGCTATATCAAGTAGATTATGAGGGCAAAGTTTTAGTCTTAGTCTAGGGTTAGTTTGTGAGTTATTAGCATTTAGGGTTAGGGTTTTATACAACCTAATGGATGTAAGAAAAAAATTAGTACAACAATGAGAATTTGTGGGAGAAAGGGGATGCCCTAAGGGAGGAAGAATCCCCAAGGCATCAAGATCACTATCCAAAAGAGAAATATTTAAAACTTGAAGAAATAACGTTTACCAGGAAACATTTTTGTTTCTCCAATGCAATAATAAATGACTAGTGCTCTTTAATAATTGGTTTAATGGGGTCATGCAAAGAAAGATACATAGAAGCTACCTCCTT
>JZKD02S1265812.1:590592-621485 GCA_000966675.3 Picea glauca | reverse complement strand
GGGGGGGGGGGGGTCAATGAGTGTGGGGCTCTCTTTCAAACTCCCCTTTCACAAAACTCCTTAGTTAGCAATCACCATTTACTCATTACTTATTGCTTTCATTTATAACCAGTTAGATGTGAACATACATCAACAACATATACCAACAAAATATGTCATCAATAAGTCATCATCACAAGGAACACAAAGAGCACAAGATGTATGTACAATTTTCTTTTTATTACAGACTACAATCCTTGGGTTATCAACAACAACTAAATATAGTTACAAGTCCACAAGAGAAACAAATCTATAATGCAAGACTCAACTTACAAAACTCAACATAAACTGAGAAAAGGAATCAATCCTTAACAGACACCAATCTATCAATAGGTACGTGACCTGTCAGTAGTACAACACATGTATGTACATGCCCTACCAGTAGTACAACTCACATATGTACGTAACTTGTCTGTTCTACAACCTGTGCATGCCTTCTGAGTATTTAGGGTTTTCTCTTCATGAAAACTTAGATCCTCTGCAACCCTCAGTCACATCCACTTCTATCATTCATTATCCGATTTGAACCAGAACCAATCACACCACATCCATGCTCTCCAACAACTTATGCTCATGCTCCTCAACCATACAATATGAATGCTACTCAATCATGTATAAGTAACAAGTATACTATGGAAATCATATCAGTACTGAAACATAAGAGTGCTGCTCACTCCATCAACCAACACAAACCAAATCACAAAAACCATACCAAGAATTATTCAAGCATTCACCATACAATATGCAAGAGTGTCCATCAAGACAACTATGTAACCATACTAGATTTTCTATGGCATATCTGAGCCCATAGAATGCAGATCTAAAACTTGCTTCAGCCGTCAAGAGCTTGGCACTAGCTCACACTCAAGTATTCATGACTTCCATCAACTGTACGCGCTCTATCTTCCTTCATCCCATGTATGTACGTGCTCTGGCTCACTACAACCCGCATATGTATGCTCTTTGGTCCACTGCTACTCGCGTACTCCTTCAGAAACTAGGGTTTCTGAACTTCCAAAACTTTCATCGTCAAGATATCAGACTTACGAAAACTTTGATGCATCCATGAGATTCTCCAACCAATATCTCTCTCTCAGAATAGATCTTCAAGATATGCTCAAGAGATGTATTTCACAAGAGACCCTTGCCTCTTATTTATACTCTCCAAGTAGCTTCCTTAGAAGCATCTTCTCAGTCACTTTGTTGACATAACCACTTTGTCCACATAGTCACTTTGTCCAACTTTGCCCAATTTTCCACTTGTCCATGTATCCAATAGCCACTTGACCACTTAATCCACTTTCCTCATTTTAGGGTTAACCTTCTCATAACTACTTTCCATAATTACAAAGTTCTTCATTTACTATGTTATTTAAATAATCCTACTTGACTTTGTCACTTCACTTTATTATTTAAATAATCTTCTTTATTTGCAAGCACTTTGACTTCTTTGACCTTTAGTGGCTTCAATCCAACATATGAGGGTCCTCCAACTTCGTAAGGCCATAACTCTCAACCCATGAGGATTTATGTGACATTCCACATACCACCGAAAATGGCATGACAAACACCATCCATCTAGGATAGTTTTACTGACAAATTTATTGATCTTCATCTCATTATTACACAATTAAGTATGGGTTCCCTAACCATACTTCTAGGATAACGCATTCACAAAGCGTCTTCCCGTGAGGGATTTCACCATAAGGGGACCACTTTGGAGTTCATCCATTTGTACTCATAAAAACAATAATGAGTCATCTTTACATCAATTCAACTATGCATCATATATCACTGGAGACACATAGATCCATCTTCATCATATATCAATGACAACTCATTGATCCATATTCATCTATGCAAGACATCATATGACTATGATTCCACTTGACATCAATCCATTCACATCAAGGACAATACATATTACATTAGTATGCTATGAAAATACATTTTTCCTTTGACATCAATCAATCAATCAATCAATCCCTTGACATCATTCCTTTGACATCAATGAAAACATGATCCAACAATCTCCCCCTTTGGCATTGATGGAAATACCAACATTGATGTCAACACCAATCATTTATGGAAACATGTAGACAAAGAATTTCTCTACATCAATCTTCATCTTAATCACATCAATGTGACTATCTATCGCCCTTTGACATCAATGGCAAAGGGTAGTTCTCTCCTTGGGGATGCTCCCCTTCCTGAAATCTCCTTGGGGCTGCTCCCCCTACTTGAATGCCTTTGATCTTCCTCTCAATAATATCTCCCCTTTTGAACACGAGATATCACTCTGATGTAATGTTGAAGATATATAGCTCATGCTTCCCCTATGACCATCGCTCCCCCTGGAACTATGCCTCTGTGCTCTTTCTCGAAATATTTATCCTTGCATCTAATAAATCTCTCCTCCTGGAATCATGGGAAGAAGAATCGCTCCCCCTATGGGTATGTCTCCCCTATATTCTCTACAATATGAACAATATGTTACCACTGAAATATGCTTCTGCTGCAAATTCTACTGCTCAACCGGAACATAGATTAACCACTCTTTCTATGATGATCCTTGGACCTGTCCATGCATCAAACTCATGCCATACCAGACATCATGAATCAAAATATATGTCAATAATGAAATAAAGAATCATGAACAAAACATCAACCAAGTACATCATGTGCCATATTGTGTGCCAACCATATACAACACCCATGTACATCAACCATGTACATAAATACCATAGAATATGCCATAAGATATCATCAATGGAGTGTATCAAACATATGCCTCTACCAACATGCCAACCATGTTCCACAAACAAGTGTCATATCATTCATGATATGCCTCCACCATGAACCAAGTGACACAATAATCAAGAATCATAACAAGTGTCTCAACCATATCATCCCTTACATCATGTACCAAAGTATATGCTAAACAAGTAATACCAATGGTGTACTTTAGCCAAGTAATATCACCTACAAACATATGCCATCTATGAGTGCGTCAATCATTGCACTAATCATGTATCAACACCTGTACCAAGCAAGTGCATCAACCATGCACCAATACCACAACAAAATGAACCACAATCAAGATGTGTCCCCATACATGTATGCCATATCCACCATAAAACATGTGCCAATCATACTGCTAATAGGTGCCTCTAACAATGTGCCAAATGTGTACCAAACATGCATCAACTATAGATCAAGCTATGACTCATCAATGGTTTGCAACATGACCACTTCATTAACTCATCAACTACATGTCCCAATATGTAGCTCATCCATATGCCAAATGAATGCACCAAGATATCCAACAATATGCTTCCAATAATACATCATAAGATATATCAATGAAGCTCAAATATGTACCAGCCATGTACCCCAACAGATCAACATCAACCTCCATTCACTACAACAAATACTAAGCATCCAATAATACATTTAGTAGAAGTGTGCCTCAATAGATCAATGCCATCTCTAGCTAGCATCATCATGATAAATCTCATAACCAAAGTGCCATTACTTCACTGTCACAAACAACATTGTTCTTCAATAGAAAGATGTCTTACTTCATACTCTAGGGTTAGTACCATGCATCCAAGATAATATTTCAATACTCAATCATATGTCACCACCATACATACATCAATCATGTATGGCAATATGTAATCATGAAAACCTACAACAAACAATGTCAGACCCTGCAAAAAACCATGTCAGACCCTGCAACACAGAGTTATACCATCATACCATGCTGCAATTTATATGCATAGCCTTTTTTCCAAGGATTTACCACATATACAAGGCCTGCTGCATAGAAAACTTGCGTATGTACGCGACCTATTCATAGGTCAGCCCGCATATGTACATGACTATTACCATTGTAAACCACATATTATTCTGAAGATGATAAACTTGAGCTTCCCTTAAGGATTCCATTCTGCTCTGGTTGTTCAGTCTTCCTTACCCACTTTTGAAGATGTCCCTGCTTCTCAGAACTTGAGCTATGAGCTTCCATATTTTCAAAAATGTCTTCCTTCCTAACTTCATGACTTCTTCTAGTCATGCTATATGATTCCTCATCATGGAATTTATTCTTGTGTTCCAACAGTCCTGGGATTTGTGACCAAATCCACTACAACTATAACATCTCATGATGTGACAATGAACAACAATGTTTCCTACTTGATTACATCTCCAACATCTTAAGGTGTTATGAAATATTTCATTATCTCTCCTTGCATACAATCTGCACTCCAAGGCTTTGTGACCATATTCATTACATGAGTAACAATGACCATGAAAAATATTTTCATATCTTTGCTTTGGTGTCCATCTTGAAGGTGTCTCTCTTATTTGAAGTGTAAAGATGGCTTCTTTATGTCTTCCTTTCCTTGTGTATATGGTTGACTTGCAACATTATTTCCATCCTTTGAGAGTGAAAGACTTACTTCATGCTTCTTTGAGGTGCTTGCTTCAACTTGTGTAGCTTCTTTTTTGTATCCAAGCCCTGATTTATCAATTAGTAATCTTTGACTATCCAAGATTTCATTCAAGATTGTTGAGCTATTCAAGAATTTATTTGAATTCTCTACTTTTTTTCTAAGATCAACAACTTCATCTTCCAACTTATGACACAACTCTTCCTTTTTATTTATTTGATTCTTTAGTAATTCCTCTATCCTTTTCGCTTCTTCAATTTGGGTCTTGAGATGGACATTAACTTCAATAATTTTGCTAATCTTATAATCTACCTTCTTATTTTCTTCTATTTCATTCTTTAGTCTTTTGATATCTTCTTCCTTTTCTTCTAATAGAGTCTTTTTACTTTCTTCTTGTTCCTTGAGCATTTTCTTTAACTTCAAGATGTGCCTTTTATTCTTCTTAAGAAACTTTTTAGTGTTATAAAAAAGATAGCTATATTCTCTATAACAATGGTCATAGTTGTATTCAAATAAACCCCATTCAACTTTTCTTTTAAGATCTGATAGTTCTTCTTCTACCTTTTCCATGGGATAACTATTATCTAACTCTACACATACTATCTCTAGATTTTCTTCTTCACTTGTAGAGAAATATTCAACATCATCACATTTTGAAATATTGCAATCGAGGGTTTTTGGAGATTCTTTACCTTCATTGATCTTGATGGAATTGTATTCAAGATATTCCTTTTTGCCAACATCATCACATTTAGAACCATTGCAAATAGAGGATTTTGGAGATTCTTTACCTTCATTGTTCTTGATGGAGTTGTCTTTAGTGTCTTCCTTCTTGCTTTGGTATGTCTTGTCTAGCTTTAGCCATAGATCCTTGGCATAAGTGCATTGTCCCATGCTCTCTTTGATAGAACTTTATAGTCCACTAAGAATGGTCTTGAGAGCAAATGCATCATTCTTCTTCTCTTCCCTTTGAGCTGCAAAATTTGAATTTTTCTTCAAAGGAATTGATCCACCGATAGTTTCCTTCCAAATACCCGCTCCTATTTCCTTCAAGTGCACTTTCATTTCTATTCTCCATGTAGAATAATTTGCCTCATCAAGCATTGGAACTTCATCATCCATTTGTGTGTCCATGGATTTCATCCAAGCTTGTTAAGGCTTATAGTGAAGGACCACTCTGATAACAATTGTTGGACACACCGACCACACTTAGAGGGGTGGGGTGAATGAGTTTGGGGCTCTTTTTCAAACTTTTCTTTCACAAAACTCCTTAGTTAGCAATCACCATTTACTCATTACTTATTGTTGTCATTTATAACTAGTTAGATGTGAACATAAATCAAAAACATATACCAACAACATATATCATCAATAAGTCATCATCATAAGGAACACAAAGAACACAAGATGCATGTACGATTTCCTTTTTATTACGGACTACAATCCTTGGGTTATCAACAACAACTGAATAGAGTTACAAATCCACAAGAGAAACACCTCTATAATGCAAGACTCAACTTACACAAATCAACATTAACTAAGAAAATGAATCAATCCTCAATAGATACCAATCTTTCAACAGGGACACGACCTATCAATAGTGAAACATGCGTATGTACATGCCCTACCAATAGTACAACTCGCTTATGTACGTGGTTTGTCTGTACTACAACTTGCGTATGTCTTCTGAGTATTTATGATTTTCTCTTCATGAAAACTTAGATTCTCTGCAACCCTCAACCACCTCCACTTCTGTCATTCATTGTCTAATATGAACTAGAACCAATCACACCACATCCATTCTCTCCAACAACTTATGCTCATGCTCCTCAACCATACAATATGAATGCTACTCAATCATGTAAAAGTAACTAGTATACTATGGAAATCATATCAGTACTGAAACATAAGAGTTCTACTCACTCCATCAACCAACACAAAGAAAATCACAACATCCATACCAAGAATGCTTCAAGAATTCACCATACAATATGCAAGAGTATCCATCAAGACAACTATGTAACCATACCAGAGTTTCTATGGCAGATCTGAGCACATAGAATGAAGATTTGAAACTTGCTTAGTCGTCAAGAGCTTGGTACCATATCACACTCAAGTCTTCATGACTTCCATCAACTGTACACACTCTGTCTTCCTTCAACCCACATATGTACACGCTCTAGCTCATTGTAGCCCGTGTATGTACACTCTATGCTCCACTGCTGCTCGCGTACTCCTTCAGAAACTAGGGCTTCTGAACTTCCAAAAATTTCACCGTCAAGATCTTAGACTTACGGAAAATTTGATGCGTCCATGAGATTCTCCAGCCAATCTCTCTCTCTCTCTCTCTCAGAATAGATCTTCAAGATATGCTCAAGATATGTATTTCACAAGAGACCCTGGCCTCTTATTTATACTCTCCAAGAAGCTTCCTTAGAAGCATCTTCTAGGTCACTTTGTCGACATAGCCACTTTGTCCAACTTTGCCCAATTTGCCACTTGTTCATGTATCCAATAGCCACTTGACCACTTTGTTGGATTACTGAGAGGGGTGGTGAATCAATAATAGATCAATTTAATCATTTTTAACCATATAATCCAAGTGTTATATCAATGTAGCATTATCATCCAATAACTGCAGAGTAAATAAGCAATGAACAAATGAACAATCATACACATACAGAGTACACTAGTGTTTTACGTGGAAACTCAAAGCGAGATAAAACCACAAAATTAATTTTCTTATATGTCTTTACAAATTACATTCATTGGAAGCACCAACTTCCTTTATTTTCCAGCTGCAACTGTGTTGGCAGGCGAAAATGACCGTTTGTCAACTGGAAGAACGAGTCCGGTCCGGGGATGTCTAAATAACCCAAGATGTTTGGTGTAACTTGTTTCAACAGGTTTAATGGCTCCATTAGCCAATCTAAAAGTCCTAAAAGAATCAAATAAAAGAAATGAAATAACTAACTAATTACTAATCACTATATATATATATATATATATATATATATATATATATATATATATATATATATATATATATAATGTAACTATTATAGATATATATAAACAAAAGATTTTTTTATCTTATATATGTATGTTATATAGAAACAACAAGTTTTTATCTAAACTTAGGACACTATATGTAAAAAATGATTTTTTCGTAGAAGCAGATAAAGAAAGAACATAAAAATATTTTTTTGCTTTTCCTTTATAAATCTAAACTAATATAAAAAAATACTATGAAACAGAAACATGTGAATAGTCAAAAGCTGAACCATACATTCGAGTTTCAGTGATAAATAAATGACAGAAAAATGTAAATGAGCTAACCTGTTAGTAATTTAGCGATATGTAACCAAGCATCTGCATGATTAGAGAACATCCAACTACCACGTCCAAGAGGGAAACCTGCAATGAACCTTAAGATTGTTCTAATAAATCCAAAAAATGTGTTGGCAGTTGATTTTTAATAACATAATAGATGATACAAATAGGTCATGTGATCTTATGATCGCAAGCGATTACATTAAGATAAATCTGATTGTAACAACATTGAATTTGATCATTCAACTAAAAATTAAAGAGAAATCCTGTCATTTAAGCTGAATAGATGATCACACTGTTAATATCTAAAGCATCAAATATGGACGATATTTATAAAAGAATTATCCCAAAACATAACAGATCGTGAAGTCTAAAGCTATCTAAACCTATTATTATATCAGGATAAACAAAACATAAATGAAAACACCATTCACAAGAATCTAAAGCCAAAATGCATATTGCTGTTCCATTTAAGTTTGTGAATTAATCGTCCATCCTCTGCCCCATGCCAAGATGATTTCTATTACAAAATACTGTGTATTTAATGAGTTCAGGTAAGCTAAGAATCCTATCTTCTAAGATAGGATCATATCTCAAAAGGATCTCAAAGTTACAACAACAGAGGGTCTAAAAAGCCACTCAATATCAAACCGTATCTTCAGAATTACACAAGTTTTGTTTTGATTTACAGAATAAGCCCAAAGAGGTGACTAGTCAACTAAGTCCAACAATGCTCCATCTTATGAGATCACCACAAGATATATCATATCCTGGAAGAAAAATGAAATGTGCAAATTAGTTATTTATTTAATTAATAATTTCCAAATTTTTATATGAGAAATTTGACTTGGCTACATAATCTCACGATTCTGTAGCCAGTATTATTATTGACAACAAAAATCTAAATCACTCTATATTAATTAGAAAAATAACAATAAAGCACAAAAAAAAAATAAAAAATCTTACCATTCAACTGAAAATCAAATTCGAATCAGAAAATTTCAGAGTTGATCACAACCTCGATACTATCGACGTTTTTTATTATGATATTGCCAGACCTTTTCAAGTGTTTTCCTTGTCTCTGTGTATTGATATTGAGCTCGTGGTTTTCAATTTTCAATGGGCGGTTTTGAGCCATAAGAGCCTTGATCATTTTTTGAAGGACGGGAATGTCTGTGTAATACAGACCTATCCAGTTTAAACACACTTCACAATTTACAGTAGGTGCAAATGGTTGAGCAAGCACATGAATGTGTGTTAAAACACTTCCACTATCCACTGTTGGCTTTTGATCGAATTTAATTCCTGGAAAATATTTTATGTGCTTCAGACACGGTGGCAAGTTATTCACATAATAGAAAGCTTTACCGAGATCCAGTTTAGAGTAATTTGGGTCTTCAACTGTCATAAATTTTTCAATCTCAGAATCAGATCTCTCATGGACCTCGATCGATTCGATCGAGCTCACATAAGCTTTTGATCTATTCCATAGGCTCCTAGAAATCAGTCTCCCAACCCTCTTGTTATTAAACCCTTGCATGCCTCGAGTTTTCTTTGACTGTTTGGAAGGGTTTCCACTGTTGGATTTGATGTTAAGGTTAGGGTCGACAACTTGCTCACACTCAAGAGTTTCAACAAGCTTGGAGCCGACATCCTGTTGTTCACACATAGACTGATTGAGCGTACCCCTTTCACAAGGGTTTTCACATAAGAAAACTGACTTATCACTGGAGGGAAAAATAGAATTTTCTAGCATAGGTTTATCAACCACTAGAGTCTCCATAAAGTTTACTATAACAAATCCATTGCGAGTCACGAAAGAGTCCCAATCATTATTAAGTAGTTTCATATGATGGACTATCAACAACATGATCAACCCATGATGAAATAAGATGGAATCCAATTTCTGCCTTTTATATCTCTTTGACATATTATATAAACTTATTAATAAGTAAAAAGACATGTTTAACTGGAAACCGATAAAATTCATTGGCAGTCTTATGTGGTAAAGGAAGACAAGGTTGTAGCGGCCTTCAAAATTGACAACATATCTTAATACTTCCAATAAACCATGCCATCTATCCTTCGATAGAGAGAGTGACATACCTTTGTCACAACATTGAATTTTTGGGCATACCTTTGGCTTGGGCCGCTTGTAAGTTATAACCCTGAAAATTCTCAAAAAACACAAACCAACCTTGGATTTTAAGGTCTTCACTCGCGTCATCATACACCAACAAAGTTTGGGAGCCATTCGGCTCGACACGGATGTCAGGGACCATAAGGGTTTGGAAATGCAATCACAAAGGTGACCATAACTTACTGTGAGCATAAGGGGTAGCAAAAACAGAGGAAGGCCAGTTCAAGTAACAAAGGAATAAAACTCACAGCTACCTTAGCCCAGCCAAAATGAGAGCATAAGGGGTTTCAAGGCACGAAAATCGGGCGTTTTGGGTAATGAATTCCATGAGTACATAGAGGAACCCAAGACTTTAGTTTGGAATGATGGATCTTTTGATTCAAACTGCCACTTCAAACAAAGTACATGGTACGACCGAGTTTGAATCTCATCATATGTAATGGGTACTTTGATTTGCCAAGGTTAGGAGAGGATGCAATCCAANAAAAAAAAAAAAAAAAAAAAATCAAAGGATTTTAAAATCGAAAATGATCTATCAAGAACATTAATGAAGAATCTTATAGTATTAATGCCAATATATTCTTGATGTGTTTACAAAGTAGTCAAGATATAGCTTATATTCCAGGAGAAACTCAAAAACAAATGTTTTATTGATATATGATAGGCTTCAAAGAAAAACAACATTCATTAAAAGAGTTGTAAGAATATTGACCCTACATAAAGACCAAGCCTTGGATATATTTGCAATTTGATTATAAGTTTCAATGTTTCATTCATGCTTTCAGTCATGAATGAAACATGAAAACAAAAATAATATAATAGGAACAATCAAAACATCTTCTTTACAACCGAGTAGTCACCTTCAAATAGGACTGCCGAAGTGTAGGCAACTACATAAATTGTTATTTGTCACTTTAAAAGGAAAAAATCATATAGGACTGCCAACAATGGCAACTTACTGGGAGAAGCAGTTATCTCTGCATTACCGACGAGTTCATGTTAGGATTTCTTAGAATGATTACAGATCAAAGCATAGTTAAATGACATCAAGCATCTCAACAATCATTACACAGTCCAACTTCCAATATCTTTCTGTCCAAATGAAATCCGGTGACAAAATTTTAACTATGAGAGCAACGATGTTCAAGTCAATGGCTTTGATACTATTGACAGGTCCACTATCTCCAACAGGTGTCCATAGCCTCAGCATGGATTTCAATTAACCCATTCTGACGCCTCTATCCTGTCCAAGAAATTTCAATTCAAAATGAAGGATACTTAAGGCCAATATCAAAATTTATACCTGATAATTTTCTTGAACCCGACATTGCTTCGCTAACATTTACCCGCTGCCAGTAGACCTGTTCAGTATCCTGACGGTTTTACAAATGCTTCCCACAACTCTTGAGAAATTGTTTACAATCTGATATAATTTTAAAGATATTCAGAAGAGCGAGGTGATGCTAAAAATTTTAGTCTTTTAGAACACTTGTTATTTTCCAGCCTTTAATTTTCTACTTAATCACCTTCATTATGATATGAAATTAGTTTCTCGATGAAACCAATTTTTCAAGGACAGGAAGGCATACTTGAGTTTCTTTCTTTAAAAGTAGGGACAACATAAAAATATTTAAAGATGATCATGTCTGCCCATAATTATAAAGTGAGACCAGGAAGTCTGTTTCAAACATAAATTTTCTTTAGTTAGTCTGTGTTTTAGCAATTCACAGCATTGATGCTCTCGAGAAGACCTTAATAGTTGCTTCATAATGATGCATTCTAGTTCCCCTCCACGAACTAAAAGGTGACATAGACATAAGTTTAACCAAAAAGCAACGAAAACAAACAAAATGAAAAGAACCAAAATCATAAAATAAAAATAAATCAAAACTGAAAAATATGTACAAAAGGTGGATCTGGAATTATCACAAAAAATACCTCTTGAGAGCTTGGCCATTCACTGGGAAGGTGTCTGGTTGTCCCTCTAAATTTTGTAGGCGGAAAGAGGTGGGACCTAGTTTTTCAACGATTACGAAGGGCCCCAACCATAGGTTCAGGAACTTGGTATGTTCCCCCTTTCCCTCATGAGGTTTATCCCACTTGAGAACCAGATCTCCTACCTCGAAGTTTCTATCTGAAGCAGAGTTTGAATTGAACCATCTTTTCACAATATGCTGATGCTGATCCAGTCTCTCTTTTGCTTGTTCTCTTACTTCCTCTAATTTCAACAAAGCATTAATTCGACTTTCAAGAGGAGGACAATCCTCTTCCTGAACTTTGTGCGATAATTGCAGAGAGGGAAGAAAAACATGAGAAGGGAGAATCACTTCTCTTCCATAGACGAGAAAGAAAGGAGAATTACCAACCGAAGTTTTTAGTGTCACCCTATCAGCCCAGAGCGCGTTAGAAAGCATGTTGTGCCAGTTTTTGTGGTTTTTGGAGACTGTCCTCTTGATGATTTTGATCAGGTTTTTGTTTGTCGATTCTGCTAAGCCATTTCCTCGGGGGTAATAGCTGGTAGAATATTTCAGTTTGATCCCTTTTTCTAAAGAAAAAACACTCATATCGAGGGATGAAAAGTAGGAATCATTATCGAAGACCAAACAATTGGGAATGCCAATTCGAGTAATGATGTTTGAGTTAAGGAAATATATTACCTGACTAGTGTTTACCACTTTTATTGGTGCAGCCTCATACCATTTGGTAAAATAATCCATTGTTGTAATGATGTATTTATGCTGCTACGAGGAAGTGGGGTTAATCGACCCTATAATGTCAAGACCCCACTGATGAAAAGGAGAATCTACCAAAATAGGATGCAAAGGGAATGCTACCTTCTTTACTCATCCAACAACCTTTTGGCAGATTATGCATTTACGACATAATGCATGGGCATCTTTGAACAACGTGGGCCAATAGTACCCATCTCTTAATACCTTGTGAGTAGTGGTGTCTCCGCTGAAGTGCCCACTAGCTTCACCTGCATGTAGTTCAGATAATACTTTTTCTACTTCATCTCTTTCCAAACAATGCATGCAGACGTTATCAAAAATTTTACGAAATAATATGCCATTTACCAGCTGGAAAGGTGCAAATTTTGATCTTAATTCTCTTCTCTTTTTTGGATCGAGATGACAAGGAGCAGAACCATGTGTTAGATAAAAATTAATATCATCAAACCAAGAATTAACAACAACTTGTGTACAATAGATTTGATTTTGACTTTGCTGATTTACAGTTAAGAGATTAATTTGACTCTGTTGGTCTTCAACTGAATCAACCACTAGTTTGCACAGAACTTGACCTCTGACAATTTGTGCAGGGATAATTTCGAGGTCATACTTTTGTAAAGATGTCATCCAGTTTGCTTGTTTTTCACCCAATTCCTTTTGTACTAACAAGTTTCTAACAACAAGATAAGGCACAATGACTTTAGTTCTGGATTTCAACAAATATGATAAAAAATGTTTTACTGCTTTGAAAACTGCATAAGCCTGTTGATATATAGCTGGGTAGTTAAGATTTGCTCCTTTGAAGGTTGATCTCATAAGGAAATGGGGATTTCATTGCTTTCAACATTCTTTTTTGGTCAACATAGAGACATAAGATTGATTAGTGATGAAAGTATAAAGAGTGAAATCTTGTGAAAAATCAGGACACATTAAGGAAGGGGCTTCCACTATGGCTTTTTTGATGGAATAAAAAGCTTGATTTTCCTGTGGTCCCCAATGATACTGAAAATTATTTTTAATTAAGTTTTTCAATGGCCTTACCATTTTTGAGAAACTCGGGACAAACCTTCTGACAAAATTTATCTGGCCTAAAAAAGATTGCATAGATTTTTTGGAGGGGGGAGGAAATTTGGAAATGGCTTGAGTTCTTTCGGGATCAACGATCATTCCATCACTAGATACTATGAATCCAAGAAGTTTTCCTTGTTCCATTGCAAATATAGACTTCTTAGGGTTGAGAGATATGCTGTACTTGCAACATTGTTCTAGGACAGACCTAAGGTGAGACAAGTGATCTTTCTTGTTTTTGGAGAAAACAAGAACGTCATCAAGATAGACCACTACAAATTGATTTATGAGACCATGAAAATCAATATCCATTTCTCTCTGAAAAAGTGGCCCTGACATTTATAATCCCAAAAGGCATATTTCTGTAGGCGTAAGTACCCCATGGGGTACGAAAAGTGGTTTTTAACTGGTCTGAGGGAGACATGAGGACCTAGTTGTATCCTGAAAAACCGTCTAGCAGTGACAGTCTTTCGGAACCAGATACATGCTTAAGAATTTGTTCCATTGGAGGAACAAGATAATTGTCTTTGTCAGATGCTCGGTTCAAGTTCCGAAAATCGACACAGAGTTGAATTTTTCCACTTTTCTTCCTTACAGGAACCAGATTAGACACTCATTGTGTGTGTCTTACTGGGAAGATTTTCTTTGCATTCAATAATTTATTTAGTTCTTTCTTGATTGTTGGTTCCAACTTAGGGTGCATCTTTTTCAGCTTCTGCTGAAAAGGTTGAGTCTGGGGTTTCATGGGGATGATATATTGTATTATGTTAGGGTCAAAAGTTTTTAAATCATCGTATGTCCAAGCAAAGACATCCTTGAATTCTCTAAACAGTTTTATAAAAGTGGCCCGCTCTTGCTCGGAACATACCATTCCTAGGTTGATATATTGTGGATTATCTTTAGTCCCTAGATTTACCTTTTCATGAGTCAAGGAAGAACCGCTTATTTTACAATTTACCAATTTTATGAATTTATCATGCAAATCATAAAACTTTTCTAGTCTTACCATGGATTTAGGGATAGAATTTACCATATCAGATGTTGATTTGGGAGACCTTGGCTCTGATATTACCGTAAAATTGCGGATATTTTCATCCTGGGTGCCTTCATCAATAACTGCACCTTGGAAGGTATCCTCCATGTGCAAAAAACTGATGATCTATTGATCATCATTAAACACTCTCCAATTAGTGACGTTGTCTGGGATTGATGGTTTGAACAATAACTCAATTGAAAATGCATTTGGAGAAAGGCCTTCTGCGGGCAAAAGTTTGGAAGCGATGTTAGCTAATAAATCAGCCTCATAATTGTTTAATCTAGGAATGGAATTGATGTTAAATGTGGAAATTTGTGAATTAGATTCCATACCTCAGTTTGATAACTCTTCAGGTGTGGTGATAGGAAATGTATGGAATTTCTTACCTGCCTGACCAAAATTTCTGAATCACCGAATACCATTGAGTTCTTTACGTTCATATCTGTATCTTTCCCGAGTCCTTGCAAAAGTGCCTCATATTCGACGGTGTTGTTTGTACATTCAAACTCTAATCAACAGGTGATAAAAGTTTTATTACTCGCCAGGTCGATGAGTACACATCCTGCACCAACTCCTTTTTTGGATTTGGATCCATTGAAGTAAAATGACCATATGTGAGCTTCGTTGGCAGTGTTTGGCACATTCAGTAAAGCTGCTGACTGGGTACATGTCATGAGCTCTGACTGTTGTTCCAGATCGATGACGGGGGAGGTTTCAACCATGCAGTTGCCAAATAAGGTGTTCATTCCCTGCATTTCAAGTGAATTAGTGGAAGCAGTAAATGGTTCATTAGCGTCGTTCAAATCCGTCACAGTGTGCTTGAGGTAACATTCACGATTAATCCTAATTTTGTTTGGCTTTCCATTTTCTAGTAGCCACAAATGAGACCAATCTATTGCAAAGTATCCATGTAGCTGTTCGGACCAATCCCTGCTTAAGAATAAACCATAAACTTCAGGGATGTCAACAACAATGATATCAATAATTTGGTGAACCTTAGGATTGGAAGATAGCCTAACGAGCACATTCTTTAGTTCACCAATTACCTTAACATTCGTTCGATCGAGCTGAATGATTTTAAGACTAGAGGGTTGAACTTAAACATTGATTTTTTGGAAAACAAACAAGGGCATCACATTTGATGATGCACTGGAATCTACCATGCAATTATGTACATTTCTATTGAAAATTTCAAAATTTAATAAGAAAGGTGGGACATTTTTGCGAGTATTAACAACAAAATTCTGCTGATTTTTAGCCGCTGCCCCTGAAATGATCTCATCTACATTTGATAAAGTTTTTTCAGTGAGATCCCTTTTCTCTGGGAGTTCAGGTGTTGTTTTAGTAGGGACCTTTTGAGTTGTTTTAGAACAAATTTCTGCAATTTTCTTGCTATTTAGATTGCTATTTTTACTATTTTCTGCAATGTTTTGAAGCATTTTTTGCAGAAGAAGAGGGAACTTCAAAAGTTCGTAAACATACATATTAGCTATAAGTTTCTTTAGGTATTCAATACAATCATACTCTAAACTTGGGGCTACTAGATTCTGTTTTGTTTTAGGTTGTTTAAATTGTTTCAGAGACACATTAGTACTTATTTCGAAAGAGGATTTACTCTGAGTTTTGCTTCTGGTGTTGTAAGGATGGACAGTTTCAAAATTGGCTTGAAAAATACTGTCAGAAAAATGTCTAAAAATATTGGGAGATAACTCCTCTTCTTTGGCTATTCCTTCTTCAACCACGTCTTCAGAATTCTTAGGGGGAACCAAGTTATCATGTGCTTCAAGGATAGTCTGCAGAGCGTATTGCAAACTTTCAAAATTTAGACCCTCAGGGGTCGGATTCGATCGATTTGAGGGAAAAAGGTTTTTTGAAAGGAGGTTTGTAACTTCCTTTGCTCGAAGATTCTTATTCAGCCGATCTCCTCAAGTCTACGACTTGATTCGATAATTTTTGGACGACCTTTTGTAAACTTTCTAATTCTGAGGTTTCTGATTGAGTTTTAGTTTGGGGAGGCCTAGGAAGAATTTCTATTTTCTTCTTAGAAGATGGGGTTATTTCTGCCTCATTGTTGTGAGTGGGAAATCCCTCTACAAACTAGCATCTAGGGTTAAATTATACATGTATAAAAGACCTAAAGAATCCTATTTTCTACCGTCGTCCCAGACCTAATCCCCATTATTATTAAGAAAATACATAGTTAAGTGAGCGTACCTTATTCCAGATGTTTGATATCGATCATTCTTCACACTTGATTGCTCCTTGACTGCAACTCTCCTCTACGGTTGACCTGCATTCACACAAGATACACAACAAACTCTACATGCATTTGATCTAAATATTAATGTTTTAGAGATTCAAACATGTATGCAATAAACTATGAACACCGCATATGGCGGGACGGGAAAAATACTTCTTTATTACCAACTTCAATAAATCAACTTACAATGTCAACGCTGGCTACTGCTCCACGAACCTGGTCCTGGTCTCCTCTTCAACTGTCCTCCAACTTCTTTTCTCTGTATCTCTTCTTTCACAAGGATGGATAAAGGGTTGGGACAAAGGGAATGTGAAAATGGGTATAGTTTCTTTACTATGATTCTCCTCTTCCAAATGAGACCCCTAACCCTTCTTTTATAGGTTAGAAGAAGCTAGGTATTTGGACGAACCCTCGGTCGTGCATGGCTGGAAGGTTTAGTTAACTTACCCAAAGTTGTGTGTTCCGTCGACAACTTTCCTTTTTTTGTGCTTTTGTAGGTACACATGGGATTTTTTGGGTCAACTAGCGTGTACATGCGTGCAGTAATGGAGTAGGGAACATGGGCCTTTATAAAAGAGGTTTTTAAGAAGAGTTGTTCATAAGTGTTTTGGAAAAGAAGGAATCTGAGATGGCCTGATGCCAAGTAAGCATGTCTGGTGCAAATTAGGGTTATAATAGATGCCCCCTAATGTGTGAGGTCAAAAGAGCATCTTATGGCCGAAATACATTAACAATCTTTACCAATGTGCCGAATAAGTGAGCCCAGGGACCAGGAATCGAGAGGTGATGTCTGCAAAATAACAATTGTCTCACCGAGGCGGGCATACCCATGATCGAGATAAAATAGAATCATGGCTACCAATCAAATACACTGTAGATCCATGTCATATAACTTATATAAAGTGTAGCCGCGGACAATACAAAGTGGAGATACATCTCGAAATCGAAAAGATATACATGTAGAGTATCCATCTTCTCAGAAGCTGATAAGGCCTAATGGCTGAAGATGAGGTCTTCAGAGCTCAAGCAACAACTTCAAAATATTCAAAACTCAGGTAGGAGTGTAATATGAGTGTACGACTTCACTACCCAGAGGTATTTGACAGCTCGTCGGTCATGGACTAGAGAATATTGGTGATCATACTGAAGGCCTCATTGATTTCGAACAAAGACTTGATTGGACGTTCAAGATGGCCGAGTATGAGAGAAAGAGACAAATTGCAGAGGGGCCGACTCAGTATTGGTAAAAACTTCCCTTGGACAACAACACAACAAATGATGAGACTCAGGCAGCATGGAATTAATCATAAGTTTACGAGCCAGGAGGCAACACAAACTCTCCATATGTTTGGAAGAATAACCAAATGGAGGAGGACACAACTCTATGTAGAGAGAATAGATTCCTAAGGTCATATTAAATCCCATAGTTTGACGAACAAACAGACATATGTTCTTTATCCAAGGGTGACTTATTGTGCTGCCAACAAAGAAAATATTTTTCCCTTCCTCTTTTTGGGGTATATTTGATTTTTTTTTGTCCTTTTCAACGATTTTGGAAAAAAAGAATAAAATAATGTTACGTTACAAAGGAGGATCGAGTGTCGCAAACATACTAGTTCCAAGTGCACGGAACACAGAGATGCTCAGGGCAAAGGGACATATGCAAGAAAAGGACACTTGGGAAAAATCCTCTAGGGGACAAAGGTGTCAAGATGCAGAGACAAAGTGCTATAGGGATTGCATATGAGGCATGCTTCAGATGGTTCAGTTAAGAGCAACATGGAGCCGACATTAGGCCAAAGACGCGGGTATGTAAATGCGATTAATAAAACACACAATGGTAACGTCCTTCAATGTAAGTTTAACGAGCCCAGAGAAGGTAAGCTCGACGGTTTTTCATATTTAGAGAGTCTGAAAAAATGTAAAAGAAGACTCCATTGGGTACATTTTTTGAAGGTAGTCTAGTCAGTTCGAAAAAGGGGTAAACTAGCACCGACAAGACGTCTATTCAAAACCATTTTAACGAGTGTGATAAAGACAAGATCACTCGACCATTTTTTCATTTTTAAGGATTCTGAAAGCATCTTAACTATGGACTCCGTCAGGAATGTTCTTCTGGACCAGTTTAATGAGTGTGAGAGAATAAGGTCACTCGACGATCTTTTCAATTTTAGGGAGTCTGAAAAGAGCTTAACTATGGACTCCGTGGGGGTTCCTTTTTCGTAAATTTAGTCCCCCAGGCCCGAAAAAGGGTTAAAATGATACCTGAGAGTACTCTTCTAGAGAAATGAAGTTCCATAGAGTATACCTTTGTTCGTACAGTTGACCGTCCAGACCGAAAAAGGGGTAAACTACCGATGGACATACGTGACTTCAAATTTCAGTTTAACGAGCGTGAAAGGCCACAAGATCGCTCGACAATCTTTTCATGTTTAAAGGGTCTGAAAAAGGCTTAAAAGAAGACCTGTTATATCTTTTGGGAGTCTTGAGGGTGAGGTCAAGAGTGAAAAGGAATCATGCAAATGAGGCTCAAACTCGTAATTAGGAAAAACAACAAGGACTCCCGAGCCTACAATTATTAGAGACATGGACACCATAATGCAACTGGGATCTACCTAGGGAATCCATGTTCCGGTAAGCTCTACCACCAATTTGTGACACTTCTAAAGCAACAATTATGGTTTTGTGTCACAAACTGATGGGATTGATCCTATGGAAAAGGGATAAAGACAACGAGATACAAAAATCAGGGTATAAACCTAACCTGTATGCTCAAGTTGATCATCTGATATTTTTCCACGGACCATCAAAAGTTACCCAAAACTCCAAAAATTGTCCCGATACCCGACCATACCCCTCCAATGCAACTCCTGAATCACTCTAAATGGTTTTCGTTTTAAATAAAATGATAAGGGGGGCCAAACAAGTGACAAAAAAAGGCCAAAAAGTCTATAAATAGATGCTGACAACTCATTATCACCATTGCTGATTTGGAAATTGACTCTAGAGCCAAAACACCCCCTTTGATGAAAGTGGTGATTCTGAGAGCTACAGTGGATGAAATGACCATCTGTCTGGACCAAGTAAGTACAAACTCTCTTATATTGCATTTTAAGTCTTTACTTTTGCATTGGGTTCCATTTTTTAGGGGGGCATCAACCTTTAAAAGGCCGGCCCTAGGTCCATGTGGGATGTCTCAGGACAGGACGCGTGTACATTCGGGCAGAGTAAACTTTGCATGCATGTACACATGACCGTCAGCATTACAGCCTGCGTGGACCCCCTTATTGAATGAAAAAAGCTTAAAAACAAGGATTAACCCTCCTGAACCTTGATGTTTTGCAGGATGTATGTCCACTGGAGAGAAAGAGAGCATGAGGAGGTAAGTGAGTTGGTCGGGGAAGACCCCAATGCTGTGGCTGCCTTGATGTAGTGTGGGTTGCTCAAGTTCTTCTTATGTCCTTTTATGCGGGTATAAACTAGGCTACTGAATGCCTTGGTTGACTATTGGCATCTGAATGCAGATGCATTCATGTTAGAGGGGCAGTCACTGGTGCCCACGACCGAGGACATATATTTTTTGACTGGCCTCTCCAGGAGAGGGGAACCAATCAACTTCCAGACTTTTCCTGCGGGGCCGCATAACATAGCACAATTGATAGGTCTTTACTATGAGGATGGTACAGATCGATCGAGCTCATAGGTGCCTATAAGAAAAATCACTGACTTATCGCTACAAGTGATAGTGTTGCTTATTGGGTGAATTACTGGTTCTGCGGCTCTACATCAGGCGTCCCATGCATAGATGAACTGTGCAGTCCAATGCTTAAATGCACAAATATTTGATTGGATCACCACATTGTTAGAGTGTATGAAGAGGTGGTTAACAAATTGCTGATTGTGGACGTAGAGGAACTTCGGGTTCGGGACCGTTCTATGCTCTTTCTTTTTTGAGAGAGTTCCGAGCTTTAGTCCTCGAGTAGTGGTACGAGGCCATCATGCCTCTCTTCCTGCTATGTGTAGATGGGAAGTGTTACTTCCATGACAGGCTGGTGGAAGGACCAATGAGTCCTTCGACAATGATTTCTTCACGTGGTTGTCGCGATGGATCCCAATCATCGAGGATTATCCTTATGCTGTGATTGATTTTTTGAGAGATCCTGACGTCCTGGTGAGGAGTGAGGAGAGATGGGTAAGTTTCCATCATTCATTTTTTTTTGGTAAACATATGTAATTTTTATATTGTTTTTGTTATATATCATTTTTTTTAATACCAGAGTATTTGACAGATATGCATTTGTTGTGTGTATATGTGGGACCGGTGCAACTTGTTGACTATGTGAGGAACAAGCGTCGTCCTCGGCCAGGGGCCGCACTTGCCGCCACAGGGGGACCAACAACAACATGAGATCTTCCAGCCGGGGAGGTTGAGAGGGTGTTGAGACGAGTGGAGCGAAACTTTATGGTGCTCACTCGCACGGTCCCCATGGCAGAGATTGAGGACCTGCCACTATATATGCAACCTCATGTAGTGGGGGCACCACGGACGTGGGTCCGATTGTTTCAATGTTTGGAAAACACTGTAGATTAGTACAACAGGGCCCACAGGCCCTGACTTTAGTTAGACTTTTCATATGCCGAGATCACTACTTGTATATATTTTTTGAGGGCATAAGCCCCATGACTCGTTATTGGTCATATTTTGAGTCGCTTGCGTCCATCTATGTACTCTAGTGACTTTGATGTTATATATGTATTTTTATGTCTTTTTGTGGCTTATGGATCATTTTTGCAAATAATGTATTTACATGTTTATGTGTATGTCTTTTCATATGTGTGCAATATTCCAATCTAAAATTTGATTAGCTAGAGTATCTGTAATTTGATTTAATCTCCTAGGAACATGAAAATATGTAATATAATCAAAGCTTCATTTTAAGAGACATATCCTAAGGAATCATTGGTGTAAAGTCGGATCATGAACATGGTAGACTCTATTTAACTGAGATACAACCAACTGAGCGTCGAGATATACCCAGAGATGAGAGATACCAAATGAAAGAGCGTCACGAAGAAACTTAATAACTGCACTGTACTCGGTGACATTGTTTGTGGTGTCACCTAAGTATATACCTCCAGAAGATAATAACTGGCCTCGAGGTGTAAAAATTACCCAAGCTGCAGAGGCAAGCCTCCGAGTGTGCCGACTAGCACCATCTGCGTACCCATTGAACACCTCGGGTTCACTTGACATCTGCCACAGTGATGAAAGATACATCAAAATGACACGTCCATAACACTAAAAGAAAACCTAGAAAGTAATAGTACAAATACTATACATATGTTACAAAAAGTTACCGATGGTGACCTGCCTATGATTAATACTTCTTGAGGTAGAGTTCATTTCTAGGCTCTGCCAAAGCATTCCCTTCAAAATCAACTAGACGATAAGCACATTTTTTTAGAACCTCCTTTATGATGAAAGGTCCGAACCACATGGGTTTGAATTTTCCTTCCCCCAGGGGGTCCTTATCTTGGTCGTAGACCAGGACAATGTCACCTTCAGTGAAAATCCAAGGATTAATAGACCTGTCATACTGACACTTGACTTTATGTTTGTGAGCCTCGTTGGCCAGGGCCACATCACGACGCTACTCATTGAGCTACTCCAGGTATAATAACCTCTCTTCAAGTGGAGAAGTGTCTAGAAATAATTGTACTGACAACTTTAGGGATGGGATCTGGCATTCGATAGGAAAGACTGCTTCTAGCCTGTAAACAAGTTGAAAAGGTGAGAAACTAGTTGCAGTCTTAATAGATGTTCGGTAAGACCATAACACTGAGTATAACATCAAATGCCAATTTGACTTGGCTGAGTTGATCTTTCGCTGTAGGATGGTCTTGAGATATTTATTTACAGCTTCCACTTGACCATTTGCTTGGGGGTAGTAGGGTGATGAATGTTCTGTCCATAACCCAAGATTTGATGTTAACTCGGTCATCATCTAGTTCTAAAAGTGACTGCCATGGTCAGTGACAATCTCCCTTGGGACACCGAACTTTTCTATTATCTGGTTGAATAAAAAGAGAGCTGCAGTCTCCCCATCATCTTTAAATGTTGGCATAGCTTCGACCCACTTCGTGAAGTAGTCTACGACTACGATGATGTAATGGTGCCCCCTTGCTGAAGGGGGGTTGTAGGTAGTGTAATCAATTCCCCACTTGGTGAAGGGATCAACTGTGATGATAGGAAACATAGGAGCGAGATGTTCCCTCATCTTCCGAGAGAAGATCTGGCATGGGTGGCACTTCTTGACCGGTTCGATACAATATTTGATGAGTGTCGGCCAGAAGTAACCTACTCGTAGAATCTTTTGGGCTGTTTTCAACCCAGAAAAATGACCGCCACAGGCTCCAGTATGACAATCGTTAAGAACGATAACTTCTTCTTCGTGAGTGATACATCAACGTAGGATGCAGTCTACACCTCTCTGATACAATGTATCATCGAGTATGAGATAATTCTTATCCTGATGGCGTATACGACGATACTCATCATGAGAAGCATAGGCGAGTCACTTTAAAGTATAGAGATAGATAAGTATATCTCCATACGAGGGATCTGAAGACGTGATCAAAAACATATCTCCTCTGATAGATGATTCTTCAGGCACAACATCACCTGACTCAACCGAGAGTTCCGAAATAAGTTCTACGAAGACTAGTGACTTTTTGGATTTCGCTGAAATGAAATCTATGTCAAACTCCTGGAGGATGACTATCCATCTATTGATCTTTCCGCCTATTACTCATCATGTCAACATATACTGGAATGGATTCACAATAGCAATGACGGTGGTCTTGCAAAACATAACATAATGACGGAACCATTGAACATCATGGATTGCCACCAACACAAGTTTTTTGATATGAGAATAATTGAGTTCCGGTCCTATGAGACCTCGGCTCAGGTAATAGATCACATATTCTAAGAACAAGTCATCTTCCTGAACTAAGACCATGCCAATGGTTGACTCTGTTGCAGCCAAATATAATAAGAAATCCTTATTATAGTTAGGTGGCTGGAGCAAAGGGGCAGTGGTGAGGGCATGTTTCAATGCCGCGAAAGAGTGTTGAGTGGCATCATCCCAATAAAAAGGAACGTCTTTCTTCAGTAAGCGCATAAATCCCTTGGTGATCTCGGCATAGTTGGTGATGAAGCATATTAAAAAATCCGCCTTGCCCTGTAGACTCTGAAGTTGAAGGATTGTGCGTGGGGGGGGAAACTGAATTATTGCCTCAACCTTGAGAGGATCAAACATGATCCCTGTTGTCGACATTATGAAACCTAACAAACGTCCCGATGTTATGCAAAAGCTGCACTTGTTTGGATTCAAGTGAATCCGGAAGTAGCGACAACGCTCAAAGATAAGTCAGAGGTGTGTGGGGTGATCCGTTCTCTTACAAGATCGAGATGCTAAATCATCTAAATAGGCTTAGACTATGTGCTTGCGGTCATGGAAAGAAAAAGACATGGCCTGTTGAAAGGTCACTCCAGTATTTTTGAGACCAAAAGGCATCTTACGATACATGAATGTACCCCAGGGACAGATGAATGCCGTTTTGTGCTAGTCTTCGGGTTTGATTTGTATTTGGTTATATCCCAAAAAGCTGTCCATGAAAGAGAAGGCCTCGCAACCCACACATTCATCAATTATCTGGTCGATGAATGGTGTGGGAAAATTATCTTTGGGACTGACCTTGTTCAAATCACGAAAGTCTGTACATACACAAATTGTGCCTTGTTTTTTATTGACCGGCACGGGGTTTAACACCCATTGGGTCAAATGGATAGGATAGATAAAACTGACTTTTAGCAGTTTCTCAACTTCAACCTTAATGGCTGCTGGTTTCCTGGGGTTAAATGGATGAAGCTTCTACCAGACAGGCTTGGCATCTGGATAAGTTGTGATTTCATGTTCGACTATTTTTGGATCGATGCCTATCATATCCTTGTAAGACCAAGCAAAAACGTCACAGAATTCTTTAAATAGATCTGTGTAGGTTTAAATCTCTCTGGGGGAGCAGTCATCTTTGACGAAAACATTCTCCACGATGCCAGGGGTTTTGAAGATATTGATCAGTATGATTTCAGTGATGGTTTCCATATTACCCTCAACATAGACCTCGTTCATAGCTAAGGGATTAATAGGACAAAACCTATCTCCAATCATAGTCAAGGTGAATCCTAGGGTTTGTCTAGACTAGTCATTGCTTTAATTACTGCTTCGTCAGAGGGCAAGACTAAGTCTAATGAATCAGTGTTAGCGAGAGAACCTTGAGCCCAAATAGGCTCTACAAGCGGATCAAAGTCTTGTGCAGAAGTTGGATCGGGGTTAGCTGAAGCTTGCTGGACTAAAGAGTACGCTACTTCAGTTGTGGACAAGGGCATGGGCATGCCCGGATGCCTTGTCCCCTCCATCATGGCTGATGGGGAAGGAAGTATCCATGGATTGGTGAAGTAAGTTGTGCAAAACGAAAAAACGTGGAAAATCTCAACCTTATGGTGGTCGGATATGAACTTGGCATCGCCTTGAGGGGGCGGGTAATCAAAGGTACCCATCAAATATGGGCACAAACCAACCCCTACGTTGACTATGCCTGGTTGAGGATTATCAATCATTGATACTGCAGACACCCCTAATGAAGGGTCAGATCTGGAGAAAGACAATTGATCAATGGTCACAATCCGGTCCTCATGTGGAAATGTCAAGACCTAAAAAACTGTAGCAACTACTACTTGCATGGCATAATTCCAACTCCTTCCTAAAAAAATATTGTAGTTGAGGAATGCGTCGACTACCTCTACCTCAATGCACACAGTCTTCCCTCCCAATTGCACGAGAAAAGAGGGAATGATACCATGTGGTCGAAATGAATGACCGTCGAAAGTAGTGAGAAGAGTAGGCGATGGAGACAAAACGGGCTGGCCAATGGCCTTCCAACATGCCAATGACATAACACATGTCGAGGCGCCCTCATCAACCACCGTGCAGAAAATATTTCGAGTAAAATTTTTCGTGGGGTGAGCCACTACTATCTGAAATGCTACGTGGTAAGGTAGATAATGTTTTAAGTTGGTTGTATCTAGCATGATGGTACCCGGATTAAAAGTCTCGGTAGATCCTAGAGCGGTTAACAAAGATTTCCTATGGGAAGGGTAGCTTTGGAGGACCTCCAAAGGGGACATCGCACAAGGGGTTTGGGACAAATCTTCCATCACAGAATAGTTCTAGGTGACCCTTACGTTTGGGTTGTGAGAAGCTTTTTTGAACGCGTCTTTTGGGATGCATGTCATTGTTTCACCTAAATTATTCTCAATCTGTAGAGGAAGAGATGGGAGTTAGGCTTCTTTTCCCTTCTCAGAAGTGCTTGGTTTACTGTAGTCATGCACTCTAGTGGATATGAAATCAACACCCTTCATCATATATACATTCGCAAATGCAGGATTGTTCGAGGATGGAGAGGGTCCTTGACTGCCCCCTTCCACACTTGTAGAGGATTGGGTTAGGTTTTGTCCATGTTGAAATGGATTTGTTAACACAACAGGATGTTGCTGTGTCACAAAATTTTGGGCCTCTGCAAGCCAGGGACATAGGTGGGTCTGGTGGTCTTCCGCGCACAGGTTGCATGGATACCTCACCTTCCTTTTCTTAGTGTTTCCCCCACCATCATTAGGTTTCTTATCCCCCTTACCCTTCTTTCATTGTTTTTTCTTTCCTTTAGGCTGCTGGGTGGCCTTTGGATTTGTTGATTGCACTGTGTGTACATCTAACATTTTAGTAGGGGGAGCAACCAAAATAGTAGTTTGGCTGGACACTGTGTGTTGTATAGACAATTGCTGCAACTGCTTTGTCAGTTGCTCAGTGGGCTTTGTTTGTGCTGAACCAACAATACCATCGGGATGTGGTCCAACTCTCTGTCTGGTTTTATCAAGTATTGAGTGTGGCGCATCTGGCAAGATCTCGTATAATAAACTAGACTGAGAATAGATGAGCTCAAGTTGTTGAGCTCTCATGATGGTGTCTTCTTCGGAGAACACTCCTAAAGTCGCGACGTCTTTCGATAACTGTGGGACCAAAGACTTAAGGAACCACTTGAGTAGGAATGCTGGTGGGACTGGTACCTTAATTAAACTCTTCTGACATCTCCATTCTCGGATGTGATTAGAGATATGGTCTGCTTTTGTCTGTGCAAAATTGGCCAGCAATTCTGTGCCAGCATCGTATCTCATAGGTAATTGGAAATGGTTTAGGAAGGCCATTGCCAATTCGTCGAAGGAAGAGTATCTTGAGCGGTCGAACTCATTGTAATATTTCGTGGCAGTCCCAATGAGAGTACGTTGAAAAAATCACAACAAAGATTTCCTATGGGAAGGGTAGCTTTGGAGGACCTCCAAAGGGGACATCGCACAAGGGGTTTGGGACAAATCTTCCACCACAGAATAGTTCTAGGTGACCCTTACGTTTGGGTTGTGAGAAGCTTTTTTGAATGCGTCTTTTGGGATGAATGTCATTGTTTCACCCAAATTATTCTCAATCTGTAGAGGAAGAGATGGGAGTTAGGCTTATTTTCCCTTCTCAGAAGTTCTTGGTTTACTATAGTCATGCGCTCTAGTGGATATGAAATCATCACCCTTCATCATATATACATTTGCAGATGCAGGATTGTTTGAGGATGGAGAGGGTCCTTGACTACCCCCTTACGCACTTGTAGAGGCTTGGGTTAGGTTTTGTCCATGTTGAAATGGATTTGTTAACACAACAGGCTGTTGCTGTGTCACAAAATTTTGGGCCTCTACAAGCCAGGGACATAGGTGGGTCGGGTGGTCTTCCGCGCACAGGTTGCACAGATACCTCACCTTCCTTTTCTCAGTGTTGCCCCCACCATCATTATCAGTGGGTTTCTTATCCCCCTTACCCTTCTTTCGTTGTTTTTTCTTTCCTTTAGGCTGCTGGGTGGCCTTTGGATTTGTTGATTGCACTGTGTGTACATCTAACGATTTAGTAGGGGGAGCAACCAAAACAGTAGTTTGGCTGGACGCTGTGTGTTGTATAGACAATTGCTGCAACTGCTTCGTCAGTTGCTCAGTGGGATTTGTTTGTGCTGAAACAACAATACCATCGGGATGTGTTCCAACTCTCTGTCTGGTTTTATCAAGTATTGAGCGTGGCGCATCTGGAAAGATATTGTATAATAAACTAGACTGAGAATAGATGAGCTCAAGTTGTTGAGCTCTCATGATGGCGTCTTCTTCGGAGAACACTCCTAAAGTCGCGATGTCTTTCGATAACTGTGGGACCAAAGACTTAAGGAACCACTCGAGCAGGAATGCTGGTGGGACTGGTACCTTAATTAAACTCTTCCAACGTCTCCATTCTCGGATGTGATCAGAGATATGGTCTATTTTTTTCTATGCAAAATTGGCCAGCAATTCTGTGCCATCGTCATATCTCATAGGTAATTGGAAATGGTTTAGGAAGGCCATTGTCAATTCGTCGAAGGAAGAGTATCTTGAGCGGTCGAGCTCATTGTACTATTTCATGGCACTCCCAATGAGAGTACGTTGAAACAATCACAACAGTACAGAGTCATATTTCAATGAGTTAGATGAGCACCAAAGGTGGAAGGTAGTCACATGATCACTTGGATCTTCATTATACTTGGCTTTGAACTTTGGTATGTCTGAAGGTAACTTCGTCGGCATAGGAGGCCAACGCGGATTGTGACAGATAGGGTCATTCAACAACCTTGTCAAGTATGGAAAATGCAAGGTTTCCAGGAAAGGTAGTTTGCGTTGTTGGTGATAACCTAGGAAAAAGGGGCCTGGAGTTTGAATGGCACTAGGTTTCTAGGAAAAGTTCAGTTACTGGCCTGGGTTCTGGTAAAACCCATGGCCATGGCCAGCGTATAGATTCTGCATGTGGGGAGACATCATCGACTGATTCCAAAAATAGGACATAGATGGATGGGCATGCATTACATTCGAAGGACTTTGGGAAGGGTTGCCCCATGCTGATCCCATGGGGATATGCATAGTACCTTGTATGAGGTTCCATTGACTATGGAAAGAATTGCCCTAGATTAACATTCCTGACAAAGGAATGGATCCCTGCCAAGAATTCCAAGGCCCTAATGTGGAAGAAGTTCCTGGGTTTGCCCCCTATGCAAGAATAGTACCCTGCATAGGAAAAGGTTGTTTGAAACTGGGGTTGCCCCCAATCAGGAAAGTAGTTGACGAGAAGACGTTGTTACCAAATTCACTGAACAAAGAAAACGGTGTCAAACCTACTGACATATTATGCAAAGGTGGTCCTTGACTCCTCGCTCCAAATAAACTATTTTGTGCAGGTGGCCCGGTGAATGGCTAGTGCGTGCCACCGAGAGAAGGGGATGAAGGAGGTATATGACCTCCCCTGTAAAGGAAAACATTAAAAGGAGTAGAAGTGCCCCCCATGTGGACTTACAAAGGAGCGTTAGAGCTCCCTACCCCCATACCTAAAGTCTGTGAACTGGAGTAGGAAAGTACAGGACTTGTACCTGAGCTAGGCATCTCGTATGAGAACGGAGGGCCTTTCACACTTGGTGGGAAATGGGTTGTGGCCGCCACCATAGAAGGGATCTGACCACTGTGCAAGGTAGAGTCGGTCGAGACCATGGTGGCTCGGACCGGTGACGGTGGGTTAGGAGGTGGAAACTCTCCTGTGGTGACAATCATAGTGGGAATTGAAGAATTCCCAGAAGGAGTAATAACATTTGTTTCCATTTCTGCATGCGACACTGTCTGGCACTCGTAAGGATGAATCAGTACGATGATGGGTGCTGAAATATTAGTGGTTGAGGTTTCAACTAGACCAAAATCTTTCGCTCCAAGGTCTAAAATGGTCGATTCCTTCGGATGTTGGTCGGGCACAATTTCTTGTGATCCGGTCGCTTCAAAAGACCCTTGTTGGTCTAGCTTTCACCTTAGTGGCGGCGAGGGTGGCTCCAGTGTAGTCGGTGATAGGCCAAGAATCCTTCATGACCAATGGAGCTCGTGATCCTCCACTGTGTGAGAAGATCAAAGACACTCTAGGGCTGTCTACTTGTTCAAAAAACAACACACACTAAAAAGTCCCTACAAGATAAAACAAGCAAACACTAAACTAATTGGAAGAAAAGTTACAACAACCAACATTAGATAAACTTACTGGTGCAAGTGCAACTCGAACATGAAATCACCCTCCGGGTATACTTTGCAAAGTGTGGCTCGATGTCCATCCTAGGTACCATGGTATACCCCCGTAGTCACCTATGTATGTCCCTAAAAAGATAGGCAACTAGGTTTCCAGCGTGCGAACAGTCACCAGGCGGGTACAGTCGAAAGTCGGGTAGACCACAATGAGCAGGGTGTCAAGCCTGAAAGCTATCAAGGGTATCGAAAGCAAGTGGTCTGGAAGACAACTAAGGACCTCGAATGGATTCGAGACCCACGAAGCTCTGTGGCAAATGCAATCGACAGAATCCCAAGGCAAGCCCTCTATATGTGTTCTCCACTACGATTGGTCCAACTTTGGAGGGGTTATCTCTACTACCTTTCCACATGCGACCTCGTGTTTATCCCTTGTGTTAGAGGGGGGTCCGGGATAACTTTCACGATACTGGACTTTGACACATCTTAACTCAGACTCCAATGTTTGATTTTAATGGCCTTGAAGAGTTTCATCTCCAACCTAATTCAAGGCCCTAACCCTAAACTAGTTGGTTGACCCTACAAACATAAAAAGTCTAA
>JZKD02S1265812.1:523057-539211 GCA_000966675.3 Picea glauca | reverse complement strand
GGATTATGTAAATTCATGACTAGAATTGAAGCTGTGAACATCTCTCCTCCCAATGGATTTGGCGTTGTAATAAAGGGAACAATTTTAACAACATCAAAATGGTATAAGATCATGATTTTCTATCTGAAATAATGGCCATTTTCCTCCTGAAATGTCTTCTAAATAAATGAGAAATTTGAAAATGAAGACAAATCAATGTATTCCAGTCTCAGGTGTTCTGTTGCAGAGAAATTTTGATGGGATTCCATTAAGATGCTTGCATT
Source organism: Picea glauca (assembly GCA_000966675.3). NCBI lineage: Eukaryota > Viridiplantae > Streptophyta > Pinopsida > Pinales > Pinaceae > Picea > Picea glauca. The sequence goes on along the minus strand of JZKD02S1265812.1, from coordinate 538,948 downwards.
ATCTAAATTCTAGAGAAATACTTCAAGAATTTCATAGTGGGGTTTGTGGTGGAAATTTTTCATCAGTTGTAATAGATCACAAAATCATTCGAGCTAGTTATTATTGGTTGACTATATTCATGGATGCATATGAATTGATTCGAAAATGTATTCCATGTCAAACATTTTCGATAAAAATGAAGAGAGCCGCAATGTTGTTACAATCTATAACAATAGAAAAACCATTTGCACAATGGGGTTTGGATGTGATTGGTCCAATAAAACCAAAGTTGAGTAAAGGGCATGATTATATTATCTATGTAATCGACTATTTTACAAAGATGCAGGAAGTTGTTGCTTTAAGAGATGCAGACTCAAAGTAGTTGATCCATTTTCTAAAAGAAAATATCTTGTCCAGATTTGGTATACTAGAAAAGTTCATAACTGACAATGGTTCAATATTTTTCGGGTCAAAATTTACAAACTTATGTGGAGAATATGGACTCATAATGGGGAAATCATCCAACCATTACCCTCAAGGAAATCGTTTGGCTGAGTCAAAAAACAAAAAAATGATTCAAATCTCAAAAAGAGAATTGAAGTCAACCATAAAAATTGGCATAAGAAATTGATAGATGCACTCTTGGAAATACATATTACTTCAAAGGATAGTACTGGACATTCCCCATATACCCTAGTGTATGGAATATAAACAAGGTTACCATTACATTTGGAATTGAATGACTTGGCTCTTATTGGAGGTATTGAAGATGTAGAAGAACAATCACCAATGCAAAAAATATATCATGAACTTCTGCAACTTGAAGATCAAAGAGAACAAACAATAATGATAATGAACAAGTGGTCAAAATATACTTTGACAAGAGAAATACCTCAAAGGTTTTTCAAAAGGATCAATTGGTTTTGTTATGGAACAAAGGAAAATAAAAACCATCTTTCCACACAAAATTTAAAGCTATCTGGATTGGACCATATCAAATTGAGAAAGTCATTGGTTACAATTCATACTTATTAAAGGATATGAAAGGAACGATCCAACCGTTTCCTATGAATGGGAAATATCTTAAGAATTTTTTCTGTTAAATCCACAAACCAAATTCTGTACATAGTTTTTCTGTACCCCTCTGTATATTCTTTTAAGTTTACATCTCTTTCCCTCTTTATTTTTTCTTTTCCTTTTCGAGTGCATTCTCCCAATGGAAGAAGATTTTGAATTCTCAACAACCCACAGGGGGTCACTATCCCACAGTTGGAGTCGAATGTTGATCTACATTCGTTGATCAACGTTATCCTTAGTATTTTTCTCTTTTCTTTCGTTGGTCCTTGTATTTTATCTACTTACTCATTTTTATATTTCAAATGGGGGTTGTGGATCAATCTACCATCAAATTCACAGGTATGTAGACCTGAAATCTCGTGTATCTTTACTTAGTCATATTTTATTTTCTTGCAATCCCAACACTAAGTTTTTTTAATGTGTTGCAGGAGTAAATGTTTCAGGAGACCAACCCATTCCTACCCCACAAATTCTCATTTCATGTGATCCGCAATTGCACAACACTTAGAATGGCCCTTCTATCTCAGCGTCCTCCAAATTGAACCCTCTACCTTTTTCATACTCAACCATTTCTTTGAATGCAGATGCGGGACACCCATATTTTCCACTCACCTTTTTCCCTCATGCCCGTGTCCCACACCCTGTATTCCCGTGTTCTACAAAACAAACCATTCACTTTTGCGACCCACATAACATCCTCTTATCATACTTAGTCTATTTTCTCATTGCGGATGCGGGAGTCATCTATTTTTACCTTTTTCATTTCCCATGTTTTGTGTCTAGCATCCCGCAATCCTGCATTCACCATATTTCATTCTCCATTCTCTTTTTTGCACTTCCACACTTAACCATTTTCTATCATCCATGACATCACATCACCATTTCTAGATCACATTTATTCCCCCCCATGACGCGAGCTGCCACTTGTGTGAACATAATATCGTTATTAAAATGGTGAAGATTTTGTAAAGATTTGTACTAAATTTTAAATATTATTGTGCAAGTCAAAAAATTTGAAATAAGAGCTATGGTGGTTGATAATAATGGCAAGTCGTGGTAAATTTAATAAAGGAGTAATATGTCATGCTGTAAAAAGGTTATATCAATAGTAGCACCACCTATTGGTAATAATAGAAAGCATTGCAAATTATGTCAAGTAGGAGAAAGGATTTCTGTTGTGGAGATGCACTAAATACTCTTGGATGCGAAGACCACGATTTCTAGTGGTCACAAGATTACAAGTGGTACAGGGCCCTCCCTCCTATTGAGAAGGAAACAAACCAATTTTGGAGCTCATGCATAGCACTAGATGGTTGTGTGCCTAAGGTGATAGATTTCAAAGAGAAAGTTCTCTGGTTTGTAGACATATTTGATACAGAAAGAAGTATAATTCAAGTTTAGGGAAAGAATCCCATATCCTTGGATCCTTCAATTTTAAAAATAATACTATGACTCCCAAAACCCACCATGCAGTTCAAGAGTGAAGAAGCCAATGAATTTCTTAAGGAACACAAAGGGGTAGAAGAGCTCCTCAAGAAATATCTGGATGATCCAAGAGCTGATACAAATGCCGCTCAAATTGAGGTAAGCTCTTTAAAATACCCCTACAAAGAATTCTCCTGACTATTCTCTTGTATAATTGGATTGGAATCCATGACCTCTATGCCACTTTTTTGTATATTCTCTATTTTGGTGTGCATGAGGATGCCTTGAGTGATTGAGGCTCGATTATTTCAAATGAAATTTCATTTCAACTGGGTGGTGTGAAAAGAACCTGAAAATTCTACATGAATTCTTATTTGATATTCACCATAGCCTACTGCTATATTTTCCAAGACTTGCCAAGGGAAAGGAGTGTCGAATTCAAGGTGGAGCTAGTCTCTATCTCATATCCAACCTTATGGAGACATAAGGCTTAATACATTTTCTACTTGGTCCACAATAGTTTTATTTCTGAATTAAATAACTAATCTTTGGTCCTAACACATTGGGACTGTCAGTTGACGCTGCCTCCTTTCTCTTAGAGAAATGAATTTTTGATACTACAAAGGATTTCAATGTGATAAGATTGTTTAGTTTCCAAGAGAAACCCTTATTTGTCCCCTATTATGTATCCATTAGACACTTTGTTATCAAAGTATACAAACAATAAAATTAATAGACACACTTCTTTAATGAAAAAATAAAGAATCAGTTAATCCCATTTGCTTGGAGAGATGGAGAAATCGCTGTAAAACATATATCTCATTTGGATGAATTTGTAGGAAAATTCGACCAACTTGGCCTGAAAGAAGCTGAATGCATCGAGGGTTTTGACCCTAATGACCTATTTTCTGCACACATCCCTGGTGGGATATTCTTCTTATTTTACTAAGTCTGAACAGTTTAAGGATGGAGGAGGGGACAATCAAAACCTCCTATAGACCTCAATTAATGAATCCCTAAATGATATCGAAGAGTTATCCAACACTAATGAATGTTATAGACAAAAGTGCAGAGAAGTAAGAAACAAAAACACCAAATCTCCTAGTGTTTCACATAGAAGTACCTCTGCTAAGAAAAAACCTAGAAGCGACGGTCTGCAAACAAGGAAAACACTTGTCTGAAACTCAGATGATGGCGGTGACAAAGACCATACAAAGAGGAATATGGAAAAATACCATGTTGTGCATACTTCTACTAAAATAAAGAGAGAGACCCAAAAAATGGGACTGAAAATATCTGAAATTGAAGAAAGTCCCCGAGCAATGGATGTAGACGAAGTGTTAGAAGAACCCAACTAGTCAGAAAAATGATTGCTGGAAAATTAGGAAATTGTTGAAGCTTTGGTCACCCAAGAACCAAAGATATTTGAAGAATTTGTAACACTTCACCATGCGACATACAATAAAAATTCCAAAAAGTTGTTAATAAAAAAATTTAACATGAAAAATAAGAAAGTGTCTGAAAAATGGAAATGAGAAATTGATTTCCATGGGGCTGTGCCATCAAAATTGTACAATTTCACAAGGCAACTGGAGAAGCATTTAAAAAATCCATATGTAATATTGAGAAATGAAATTTAATTCTAAAAGAAAAAATAAAGGGATTAGAGACGACTCTAATTCCAAAACCATTGTTTTCTAAGATGTAAAATGGAATTCAACCAACACTTACCCTAGAGGATGTCCCATAAAGAAACAATAAGTTGAAAGGTTCCTCCCGTTTTCTGTTGGCAATGAGAAAGTATGTTGGAAATGAAATTAAAAAAAGTAGACTTAATCCATGAAATATAGGAGCTAACACATAGCTCAACCAACTTTTCAACAAGGATTATGCATTTCAGAGAGTATCTTCAAAAGGACATAGAGAAGGAGGTTGTGTGAACATTTGCGACAAAAGTTTCAAGTTTAAGTGACACCCACAAAAGAGAACATAACCTTCTATCTAGTATCCGAATGCAACAAATCAATGCATGCTGGTTGAAAATAATTAAAAGTTTAAGATAAATGTTGAATGAGTTGGATGCTGTGAAAATTAAAATAGGTGACCTTTTTCTAAATCTCGTGGATCTTACGAAAGAACTTGATGACCAAAATTTATTAATGGTGATTCGAATTTTAAGGGGATATATGGTCTAAATTCAGATACAAAAGTTATAAAGCTATAAAGCTTATAGATTGTCAATGTGGGTCAAGTAGATGCTCACCTCCTCATTAATTAATTGGGCTAACATGTTTCCCATAAGGGTCAAAGAGAGTCCCACCTATCCATTATTGTATTGGGTTTTATTTTCCACTACTTAGTTAGTTGGTTAGTTAGATCTATTATTATAATAATAGAGACACATTTAATGAGCTCTTTCCATTATTGGATTGAGTTTTATTTTCCACTACCTAGTTAGTTGGGTAGTTAGATCTATTATACTAATAATAGAGACTCATTTAATGAGCTCTTTTTGACTTTTTCCAATGGACCATTTTGTAATGCTATATAAAGGCCTAACAATCATTCTCATGATATCAAGTTACTCATTTTGGCTTCTCTCATATTTTCTATTGTTCATTGTGAGATTCATTAGCTCTGAGTGATTTACTAGTAGTTAGTTTTAGAGGTGAGGCTCTTCTTTGAGCCTCACCTCCCAAGTACTTCATTTACATGTTTTTTTCCATGCTTCATTTTATGCAAGATTGGCATTTCTAAGATCCTCCTATCTTGGCATTCAAGCCATCCAGATCTCAGCCCCCGAGATCCGGATTAGTGGTATCAGAGTAGGTTCGCTCTCTATCGAGACAAGGGTTTGAATCATGTTGCAGGTTCAAAAATTTGTGGGAATCACCAACCTCTTTTTGGTACTATTAGAATCCATTTTCCAGGCCATACACTTTAAGCATCACAGTTGGTCCATAGGCACTACAGGGATTTTTTTTTACCCTCGGATCTTCGTTCACCATTACAAGGAGAACCATACATGGATTCACTACATCCATACATGGATCCACTACATCCATTGATTTAAAAAATTTTCAACAAATTTTCTGGGTGTTCATGCTTCCCACAAAGGTTTCACAACCTCTACAATAGCCCATGCAACTCTACAAACCCTTGGCATCATTTGTGGCCCTCTACACTCAACCAAATTCAAATATGTGTTGTAAAATATACACAACATTTCAAAGGATCTTCCATATCTCATTAGAAATAACTCTTCAATATCTCAAATGGGTATTTCACAGAATCTGATTTGACTTTCTGGTTTGAGAGATATCATCGATTGAATTTCAACATGTATTTGACCCAAGGAGGCCGCGCGTACCACCATTTTCAACGGTCCTTTTGTCCCTTCTCAGGAAACTACATAAGGATTTCTATATATTTCTAAAAATATATCTTCAAAATCTCAAATGGGTATTTCGCAGAATCTCATTTGGGTTCCTGGTTTGAGAGATATCATTGATTTAATATCAGCATGTATATGACCCAAGGAGGCCGCGCGTACCACCATATTCAATGGTCTTTTTCTCTCTGCTCATGAAACTACAGAACGAGTTCCACATATAGATGAAAATATCTCTTTAGTATATCAAATGGGTCTTTGAAGGGATTGGTGACGCAGACCTATCGGCCCTTGGGCCGAGATCCGCTCACAGTATTGTTCTTTAACCCCTTTGAGCCAGATCGACTCTTTCGGATCCCTTGCCGAAATCTCTTTTCGAATTGATGCACATGTCTTTTTCGCAACTCGCAATCTCGCGAGTTCGCAAGTCGTGAATCCTGACTCTTCCTCTCAAATCTTGTGATACTCGAAATCGCAAAATGGTTATGGCTCCTTCTTTGTCAGCACCCTCTGTGTGTGACCACCGACTAGACTTAAATGCCAACACTTTTCGCTACTCATCGCCTCGCGAGTTTCAACATCCAACCTTCATGCTCTTACTTCACGAACTCCCAATATGTGAGAGTCAACAGAGTTTTGACTCCTTCTAACATGTGACGTGTGTCCGCCGGTCTATTTCTTGGGCCCACCGTGTGGTTCTTCCATGTGTCTCTTATGCCCAACTTTGGCACTTCGTGACTTCTGAAGTCGAAAGTGACTCCTTTCAACCTCCGAACCCCCGAATATGTGAAATGCAATGGGGTTCCTGATCCAATGGTCCTCCTGTATTTTGGATCCAATGGTTATCCTTGCTCCTCGCGATTTCAAAACTTCGCGACTCGGAGCACCCAAATCTTGGGCTCTCACCCTGTGAACCTCCGAGTTCGCGAGATCCTCTGATCTCTGCCACCTGTCCTCCTCAGATGGACGGTTGCGATTCTCTCATGACTTCGCTACTCACAAAGTCAAGAGACTTACTCCTCTGACCTCCGATGTCTAAATCCCTGATAGAGAGGATCTCATGAAACGTGTCCTTCTTCCAGCGAACGACTCAGATTCCTTCGCTATTTCGGGACTTCGCCTTTCGTGATTTCGCGAATCTCGCTACAAGGCTTTCGGTTCCCCAACTCATGAAACCACAAATTGGTTAATGAAGTCTGACCTCCGTGTTGCGAGTATGCCACCTGTCCACTCTCATATGGACGGTCCTGATCTTCTCGCGATTTCATCTTTTGCGACCTCGCGGATCTTGAGGTAAGACTTACAGTCTTCCAACTCACGAAACCCCAAAATGAGATTTCGTGGGTGATCCAACAACCCCTGTTGGTTCAATCCTACGGTCCGATTTCTTCTGAGCTTCAACTTAGAAAGACACGCTCCATAATCCGTCTTGCTCTTCCATGAGATCTGATGGCTCTCGGGACTTCGCAAATTCTCCATGGAGAATTTCGACCGTCAAAATATTCCTTGACAACTCCTACGAAAGGAACAAAGTGTTCTTCGCCAGAACTTGTCTATTTGCAAGTAACTTTGCAACACCTCCCCTTTGAATGCCTCAAGGTACTAAACCTCTTGAGTTTGATTGAAAAATCCTCAAGCCCTTTGGGGAAAATGTCTGCACGCACTCCTTGTGGCACTTCTTCAAATACACTCCAAGTATTTGAATTTTTAGATTATGTGCACTCTATGCGATAGAAATCTTTCAACAATTTTGCTCAAGTTGTAAATCCTGAGAATCTACTCGACCTGCGCACACTTTGCACGGATCCTGTGCCTAACTTCCACTTCTGCACGAATGACAATGTTATCCCTCCTGAGCTTGTAGAGATGAACTCTGACTTCTGTCAACGCACACCTTGTAGACAATTTCGCTGCACTCCTTGCAGGAAAACTCTTGCTCAGACAGAGAAACAATTGAAACTCATTCTTCACTCTCCCTCTCTTCAGATTTCAGACATTTAAGATGAAATCATACATTCATGCATCAAAGCAAATGTATAATAGAGAGTAAACAAACATATATCAATCAACATGTGCAACACAGAAATCAATTCGACACCATGAGTCTGAACTAAAGATTTTTGTATTAATCCAGAACTTCTGTACATGGGTTTCTACTTTACACAGCTCTCTGCTTCTACTCTCCTATGATTTCTCTTGATTGATTATGATGCCAATGTTACAATGATACAAATGAGGGTGTCTATATCCATTTTCCCTTCGGCTCCTAAAACTGTCTAATCTAGGGATTTAAAACTACCTACTTACATTTATTAGCATAAATTCCTCTTAGTCCTTCAGACGAGAGCGGGATGCTCAAGGTTTGATTACAATATACAATACACCTTTCCTTAATTGTTTCATTTACGTTTGACGTATCAAACTTCAAAACATTTCAAACAATTCGTCATGTGCCAAAATGCGTTGGCACTTGCCCCACGCTCACTTGTTGTTGGCGATGCTCTTGCATCATACTCCCTCGCTTGAAAATTTTCATGGGCTCCTGTCCATGAGCTCTCACATGGTCTGTCCATGCTTCTAGATCTCTGCTTCATTTTCCCAGCTGGCATCTTCAACTGGATGTTCCTTCCACTTGACCAAGTATTCAAAGTATTCCTTTCTTCTGGTCTTCTTGCTAACTCTTTTGTCCAGTATGCTTTCCATCTGTGGCTTCTCTGCAACTGGCATCTATTTAGTCCATTGAAGCTCTGGTTGTTCATCACCTGTACCAGCTTCCTCATCTTTGTATGGGTACAAATATGAGACATTGAATATCAAAGAAATTCCAATCCCATCGGGTAATTCAATCTCATAAGCATTTGCCCCAAATTTCTTCAAGATCTTACATGGTCCGATCTTCTTCATCTTCAGTTTGTTATATGTCCCCTTCAAGAATCTTTCCTTTCTCAGATGTGCCAGAATGAAATCACCAACCTCAAATTGAAGTTTTCTCCTGTGTTGATCTGCTCTGCGCTTATACTCTTGGCTCGAGCTTTTCAATCGCTCCTTCACTTGGCTGTGAAGTTCCTTTATCGCTTCTGCGAAATCCTCTACACTAGCACTCCTAGTTGCATTTTGTTTTGAATCTCTCAATTCCGAAACTCCTCTTGGTTGCATCCCATAAATAATTTGGAATGGACTCTTCCCTGTGCTTCTGTTGATTGAATCATTATAAGAAAATTCTGCATGTGGCAGAATATTGTCCCACTGACTGTGGTGTTCTGTCACCAAAATCCTCAGCAAGTCTCCCAAATTTCTGTTCACAACTTCTGTCTGTCCATCCATCTGAGGATGATAAGATGAACTGAACGACAAGTTTGTTCCCAGTTTTTTCCATAAGGTTCTCCAGAAGTGTCCCACGAACTTGGTGTCTTGATCCGAAACTATGCTCTTTGGTAAGCCATGAAGTCGAATGACTTTTTTGAAAAACAGATTCGCAATGTGAGTTGCGTCACTGGTTTTCTGACATGGTATGAAATGTGCCATCTTAGAAAATCTATCCACCACTACAAAGATCGAGTCAAACCCTCTTTGTGTTCTTGGCAGCCCTAATATGAAGTCCATGCTAACTGCATCCCATGGCCTCTCAGGTATGAGTAATGGTTGATAAAAGCCTGCATTTTGCCTCTTTCCTTTTGAATGCTGACAAATTCTACATCTGTCCACGAATTGTTTGACATCTGCTCTCATTCCTGGCCAAAAATATGACTCATTTAACTTTGAGAACGTCTTGTCATGACCAAAATGTCTAGCCAATCCTCCACTGTGTTTCTCCTTCAACAAATTCTCCCTCATGGAGCATTTTGGAATACAAAGTTGATTACCCTTAAACAGTAATCCCTCCTGGATCATGTATTCTGTCCATTAACTCTTGTCCCTGAGAATTGGATTCTCAGTTTCTTCATACGCCTCTTTAAAATCTGGATCATCTCTGTACATGTCCCTGAGATCATCAAAACCCAGTGTTTTGACTCTGAACTACTGCAACAACAAACATTTCCTGCTCAAATCATCAACAACTTTGTTAGCAGTTCCATAAATATGCTTAATTACAAAAGTAAAGTTCTGCATGTATTCAACCCATTTAACATGTCTTTGGTTCAACTTCTCCCATTGAGTCACAAATTGCAAAGCATGATTGTCACTGTATAAGACAAACTCCTTGGGGATTAAGTAATGCCTCCATTTCTTCAATGCCTGGATAATAGCATAGAACTCCTTGTCATACGTGGAGTATTTCACTTTTGCTTCATTCAAATTCTCGTTGAAGTATGCTATCGGCCTGTCTTCTTGGCTCAAGATTGCCCCTATTGCAAATCCACTTGCATCACATTTTACTTGAAATGCATTTTTTAAATATGACAACACTAAAATTGGTTGTTCCGTGATTTTCCTTTTCAACAAATTGAAGCTTTTCTCAGCCTCTTCTGTCCAGTGAAAATATTTATGTCTTTTCTTCACTATTTCCATCATCGGTGCACTAATTCCACTGAAATTCCTGATGAACTTCTGGTAGAAACTAGCCAATCCATGAAAACTTCTCACCTCAAAGATATTCTTGGGCGATGGCCAATTCTTAATTACCTCCACCTTATCTGGATCCATCCTCAACTTATCTGCAGAAATAAAAAAACCCAAATAAATGAGCTCCTTCTTCATGAATGAAAATTTCTTCATGTTTATCAGCAACTTCTCTTGCTATAGCCTCCGCATCACTGTAGCCAAATGTTTCAGATGCTCTGCCTCTGTTTTACTGAAAATTATTATGCCATCAAGACACACAATGACAAATTTTCCGATGAACTCCTTCAGGACTTCGTTCATCAACCTCATGAAAGTACTTGGTGCATTTGTTAAGCCAAATGACATAACAAGACATTCATATAACCCTTCGTTGGTTTTGAATGCTGTCTTCCATTCATCACCTTCTCTCATATGAATCTGGTGATATCGACTTTTCAAATCAATCTTTGATTTTTTTTTTCTCCACTTAAGAAATCCATCAAATCATCCATTCTTGGCAATGAGAATCTATACCTGATAGTTATCTTGTTGATTTCCCTTGAGTCAGTACACATCCTCCAGCCTCTATCTTTCTTCGGGCTGAGCACTGTCAGAACATCACATGGACTCACGCTTTCTCTAACCAACCCTTTGTCCATTAAGTCCCGGACCTATCTTTTGACCTCTTCATTCTCTTGCGGCATCAATCTATATGTTGCCTTGTTTGGTAAACTAGCTCCAGGTATGATATGAATATGATGACTCACACTTTTGATTGGTGGCAATGAACGAGGTAGTTCATCCACTACTATGTCAACAAACTCTTCCAACAGTTTCTGAACCTCTTCCAGTAAATCATATACCCTTGTACTGGTTAAAAAAATATTAGGCTTCCTGAACACAATGAATTGCGGTTCGTCCTTCTTCTTAACCTCTGTAAGAAGTTCCTTCCCACTCATGAGAAGTATAGTGTTGCTTACTTCATGTTTCACCTCCTTATCTTTGATTGGAAGCAACATGTGAGTTCTCCCATTCTTCTCTAGGGTGTATGTGTTCTTCCTCCCATCATGAATCACATTTCTGTCATATGGCCACAGTCTACCCAACAATAGATGACAAACATCCATGGGAATAACATTACATAGTATTTCATCTTTATACCCTCCTATCTTAATTTCAACTAAACACTGTTTAGTGACATTTACCTGATGTCCTTTTTGTAGCCATGAAACTCTGTATGGATTTGGATGTTCAATAGTCTCCAACTCTAGATTTTCTACCACCTCTGTAGAAACAAGATTATCTGTGCTACCACTTTCCACAATGACTTTGCATACCCTGTCTTTGGTCTTGCAAGTAGTTCGAAAAAGACTGTTCCTCTGCACTGGATTCTCCACCTCCTTCTCTGGCGTTAAGAGAACTTTTTGCATCATCAGTGATCTTCTGCCTTCAACATCTTCTGCCTTCAACATATTCTGCCTCAACATTACGCCTTTGTGCTTCGGCAATGTGAGTCTCACCACCTTCTTTCTTCTTATCTGGACATTCATAAGATTTGTGTCCATTCTTTCCACATGTGAATCATTTTACCACTCCACCTCTTCCTCTTCCTCTACCTCTGGTACGAGGAAAAATGTTTCCATCAGCATACTGACCTCTTTGTTCAGTATGCTGCCCTCTCTGTGAGCTTCCACCTCTCTTAGTTTGAGTTTCAGTTTTCTTCCAATCTTCCTTGGGTTTCTGATTTTTATCCTGGGCAACTGATTTGCCTCTGACTTGACTTCTACCTCAGCCTCTTTGACCTTGTTTTCGGCTTAGCTTCTCTTCAACCTTTAGAGCCATATGATAAGCATATTCCACCATTTGGATGGTCATCATGCTCATCTCATCCTGAATGTCATATCTCAAACCATTCATGTACCTAGCAACTTTTTCATCATCACTTTCGCGATGACCTGAATTGATGTTCAGCCTGTAGAATTCTTCAGTGTACTCCTTCACTGACATCAGTTTCTGTCTCAAATTTTTCATTCTCTGAAACAGAGTAATTTGGTAATCCCTAGGAATGAATTTTTCATTCATCTTCACGATCATCCTATCCCAACTCTTGATTTTCTGCTTGCTTTTGCAGCATCTGTCAGCTTGTAGTTCATCCCACCACAATGCTGCATGTCCTTTCAATCTTGTGACAACATGTTTGACCTTTTTGTCTTCCTCGACATATTCATAGTCAAAATATGTGTCTAGAGCTCTAATCTAGTCTAGAAGCTCTTCAACATTCAGATTTCCTTCATATACTAGAATGTCCATTTTTTCCTTAGCACCCATTCTTGCAACAACCCTAAGTAGGCGTTCATTTGCTGCATCCTCTGCTGTGACTTCTTCTCCTTCATTTCCAGCTTCATTTTCACTTTCGGAATCACTGACATCTCCAACACCACCTGTGAACCTCTATGCTATCTCCATGTACTTGAGTCTGGCGCGTATGTCACACATCTCTCTTTCCATGGCTAGATTTGGCACTTGCCTACCCCTTCCTTTTAGCATTTCCCTATCCTCTGGCGGATGGGGTGTTTGTCTGTCTCTTCTTCTCGGCAGCATGGATGAGATTCTTCCTTTCCCTACTACAGAAAGCAAATAAATATTTCTGTGCTCTGATACCACAACTGACGCAGACCTATCGGCCCTTGGGCTGAGATCCGCTCACAGGATCATTCTTTAACCCCTTTGAGCCGGATCGACTCTTTCGGATCCCCTGCCGAAATCTCTTTTCGAATTGATCCACAGGTCTTTTTTGCAACTCGCAATCTTGTGAGTTTGCGAGTTGTGACTCACGACTCTTCCTCTCCAATCTCGCGATACCCAAGATCGCGAAATGGTTATGGCTCCTTATTTGTCAGCACCCTCTATGTGTGACCATTGGCTAGAATTAAATACCAACACTTTTCGCTACTTGCTGCTTCGCGAGTTTCAACATCCAACCTTCGTTCTCTTACTTCATGAATTCCCGATATGCGAGAGTCAACAGAGTTTTGAATCCTTCTAATATGTGACGTGTGTCTGCTGGTCTATTTCCCGTGCCCACCATGTGGTTCTGCCATGTGTCTCTTATGCCCAACTTCATCACTTCGTGACTTCTGATGTCAAAAGTGACTCCTTTCAACCTCCAAACCCCCGAATACACGAAATGCGATGGGGTTCCTGATCCAACGGTCCTCTTGTCTTCTAGATCCAATGGTTATCCTCTCTCCTCATGATTTCGTGACTTTGTGACTCAGAGCACCCAACTCTTGGTCTCTCACCCTACGAACCTCCGAGTTCACGAGATCCTCTGATCTCTGCCACCTGTCCTCCTTAGATGGACGGTTGCAATTCTCTCGTGACTTCGCTACTCATGAAGTCAAGAGACTTCCTCCTCTGACCTTTGATGTCTGAATCCCCGATAGAGAGGATCTTGTGACACGTTTCCTTCTTCTAGTGAATGGCTCAGATTCCTTCGCTATTTCGGGACTTCGCCTTTCGCGATTTCGTGAATCTTGCTACAAGGCTTTCGGTTTCCCAACTCACGAAACCCCAAATTGGTTAATGAAGTCTGACCTCTGTGTTGTGAGTATTCCACCTATCCACTCTCAGATGGACGGTCCCGATCTTCTCACGATCTCACCTTTCGCGACCTCGCGGATCTTGAGGTAAGACTTACAGTCTTCCAACTCATGAAACCCCGAAATGAGATTTCGTGGGTGATCCAACGACCCCTGTTGGTTCAATCCTATGGTCCAATTTCTTCTGAGCTTCAACTTAGAAAGACACGCTCCGTAATCCTTCTCGCTATTCCACGAGTTTTGACGGCCCTCGGGACTTCGCAAATTCTCCACGAAGAATTCCGACCGTTAAAAGATTCCTTGACAACTCCTGTGAAAGGAACAAAGTGTTCTTTGCCGGAACTTGTCTGTTTGCAAGTAACTTTGAAACACCTCCCCTTTGAATGCCTCAAGGTACTAAACCTCCTGAGCTTGATTGAAAAATCTTCAATCCCTTTGGGGAAAATTTATGCGCACACTCCTTGCTGAACTTCTTCAAATACACTCCAAGTATTGAATTTTTAGACTCTGTGCACTCTCTACGACATAAATCTTTCAAAAATTTCGCTCAGGTTGTAAACCCTGAGAATCTACTCGACCTGCGCACACTTTGCATGAATCTTGTGCTTAACTTGCACTTCTGCGTGAATGAGGACAATGTTATCCCTCCTGAGCTTGCAAAGACGAACTCTGACTTCTATCAACGCACACCTTGCAGACAATTTCACTGCACTCCTTGCAGGAAAACTCTTGATCAGACAGAGAAACAATTGAAACTCATTATTCACTCTCCCTCTCTTCAGATTTCAGACATTTAAGATGAAATCATACTTTCACGCATCAAAGCAAATGTATAATAGAGAGTAAACAAACATATATCAATCAACATGTGCAACACAGAAAGAAATTCAACACCATGAGTATGAACTAAATATCTTTGTATTAATCCAGAACTTCCATACATGGGTTTCTACTTTACACAACTTTGTGCTTCTACTCTCCTATGCTCTCTCTTGATTGATTATGCTGCTAATGTTACAATGATACAAATGAGGGTGTCTATATTCGTTTTCCCTCCGGCTCCTAAAACTGTCTAATCTAGGGATTTAAAACTACCTACTTTCATTTATTAGCATAAATGCCTTTTAGTCCTTCAGACGAGAGCGGGATGCTCAAGGTATGATTAAAATATACAACATGCCTTTCCTTAATTGTTTCATTTACGTTTGACGTATCAAACTTCAAAACATTTCAAACAATTCGTCATGTGCCAAAATGCGTTGGCGCTTGCCCCATGCTTGCTTGTTGTTGGCGATGCTCCTGCATCAATTGGATTTCATCACCTGTAGAAGAAGTTATGAATGGATTTGCAAAAGGATGTTCTCAACCCCAAAAGGCCCGATTTTCCCATATTAATTTTTTAAATTTTGGGATTTTTATTTTTTATTTTTCTACCCATGTACAATGCTATTGTCAACTAGGTTATGGGTCAACCACACAAAACCCTTCTCTTCATTGGGTATTTTCACATTGTAATCATAATGGTGTGATAATGGGGTTTCTTTTTTTAGCATGGGTGAAATGATGGGGATCATCATTTTCTACGGGGGAGGAATGATCCGAATTTTAAGGGGGTATATGGTCTAAATTCAGATACAAAAGTTATAAAGCTATAAAACTAATATATTGTCAATGTGGATCAAGTAGATTCCCACCTCCTCATTAATTAATTGGGCTAACATGTTTCCCATAAGGGTCAAAGAGAGTCCCACCTATCCATTATTGTATTGGGTTTTATTTTCCACTACTTAGTTAGTTGGGTAGTTAGATCTATTATTATAATAATATAGACACATTTAATGAGCTCTTTCCATTATTGGATTGAGTTTTATTTT
>JZKD02S1265812.1:491875-503071 GCA_000966675.3 Picea glauca | reverse complement strand
GGTATTAATCCAACCCACATTCCTGAAATTATTGTCATCATGTAAACATTCTATTTTCTGATTGAGTGCATGAGAAGCTAATAATTTAAACTCATATACGAGGGTGGGTGTGAGGGGTCACATACCATATTTATTGAAGAGCATGGGATGAAGTATGATCATCTTTAATAAAAGTGAGATTCAAGCAAGCAAGAGAGAACGAAGGAAATTTGTATGGAAAAATAGGAATTGTTTTTTACATAGAGTTTTTGGGTAGCAAAGAGAGAGATGAGTGTTGGGAAGAGCACCAACCATGATGTGATTGAAGAAAACCATTATTGGGTTGTGTTTAATGATGGAAATGAGGCCCATGTTTTTGTAAAACATGTTGTAATCCCATAGTGCATTTCTTATTGAGGAAATGGCTCAAGAGCCTTGCATAGGCTGTTGTAAGCACTCCTGAAGCAACTGAGAGTTCCTAGAGTTCCCATATGAGAGATTCCTATCCAACATAGTGCACTAGGGGATCTGATAAAATAATGGTATAGCTCGAGGAATTGTGATTAGTGAAGGGGGGTACATTCCTTGGGTAGTGCAGATGTTGGAGGAAGGCCAAAGGCCGAGGTGGATAAGTAAGATGATTTTGGGAAAGAAAGCATGCACGAGGAAAGCAATAGTTGGAAGAAAGAACAAAACACACGCATGTGAGGGAAGACCTAATGATGTTAGGGTTAGGGTTTTGGTAATGTATTGTAATGGATGAAGATCCGAAAACGTATAAATATCGATACTTAGGTATCATAGGGGTTGGACTATGGGGGTTCAGATTATTGTTGTTGTTGTAGTTATGCATGAGTTGATGCGATATGTAAGGTTTTGCGATATAATCTAGTTTTTTATAAGACGTTGAGATAGAGAGGATGAGGGAAGGTAGGTATTGAGGGTCATATCGCAGGCTGGGGATCCTGGTGCGATCTAGTCCGCCTCATACAGATCTTACCCGACTGTGAAGAGTTGTAAGCACACGACGCTATAGATGCGGAAATAATATAATAAAAGAGCCGAGAGACAAATCTTTGTGGACGTATCCTAGGAGGGGGTGAACCACGGTAACATCTGTGTTGTGTGATGAATGCATGCATTTCTTTATCATCTTTCCAGTAGTTATTTATTATGCTTAATGAATAAGTTGTTATATTTCTTGCATATTCATAAATGAAAGTATATTGCAGTTACAGTTGTAATAATGGTTCAATATTCATTCCTCATATCTCACACTCAATCCTAGGTTGTAAACACATGAGTCTTACAACCACCCATTAAATTTATCTCGGGTGAGACTGCACAACACATCCTGTGTGTTGTGTTTCCTGCTAGTTTACTAGAAAGGCCAATAGTTTTAGAGGCTTTGTTGGAAACCCAAATAGACATGAACCCTGGGTCAATAAAATCAAACAATATAGGAGAATAGTAACCAACAACAGGTTGTGGGGAAAAGAGAGAGCTGGAGGATTGGAATTGTTGTGGGAGTAAAACCCGGGTTTTGGGGCTGTTGTGTGTAGAGAGTGGAAAACCAGTGGGACATATCTCCTTGTGGACTCATAGCCTCATCTTGAGGGTGGCCTATTGTTGAGAGAAAATGAACAACAACACCTATGGATGATAGGTCTATCCTTCGTATGCAACCAATTGGTTAATTATTAACAAATAAGTGTTTCTATTATGTTCTTATGTTATTACACTATGTAAATGGTTTAGATGAATGATGTGTATTTGTTGTTTGCTTGAACAATTGTATTCATGTTTCAATATATGTTGTTAGATGCATTTATAACTATGGTATCATTCAAATGGTTAAATCTGTGTGTAATCTGTATCTAGTAAGCTACATGAATTTAATTAAGTATAAAATCTTAATTTTAATGTGCATTCCACATGTAATGTTTTTTAGTTGGAGGTTGTGTATGTTACAAAGTGGTATCATATCTTTTGGATCAAACACTAGGATTGTATGGCCGAAGAACTGGTGCGAATTCAGGAAAATTCGTTGTTACAAATTTTGTCTATGATGAATTTTGGGAAAAACATAGAAAATTAAAGAGAAATCCCCAAATTTGTGAGAAAAATCTGAGTTTAAATGACTTAGGACTGTTTAAGAGAGGTTCAATGGAGTAGATATGCAGAGTTAAATCCGACTTGGAAGGTTGGATTTTGTTGGCACAGGGGTAGACCCAGGGTTCAACGCTCAAGAGCGCACCAACAAAACCCTAACTACCAGCCCTTTCAACAACACCTGCGAAGTAGATGAAGTCTCACCCGAGGTAGAGGCCAGGGTGGTTGTAGGACTCATATGTTTGCAACCTTAGCTGGGACACATATCCGTGATTATAGCACTTAGAAATCATCTAGCATGGTTTATCCATCAATATTCAACCCTTACAACACTTCACAGATAACACAGAGTATTGCAGTGAGTACTTAGATCTAAGATAATTCAGCACTTAGCCACAACAAGATAGTTCGGGTTTCGTAGATCAAGCACTCAAAATCTTACATATCATATCTAACATTCATTCCTATCTCAGAAGCACAAAGCATAACTAAATCTATTTAATCACATAAAACACTTAGCCAAGAAGGAGATAAACAGATTAGGTCGAAGCACAGAGAACAATACACAGAGTTACGGTGGTTCACCCCCACCCCAGGGCTACGTCCACAAGATATTCTTCTTTATTATCTTAGTCAAGCAGTTACAACAAATAGCTTCAACAATGCTTTCTTCGCACAAGACAGAAGATCTGCGTATCTTGCTAGATCCTTCTTCCTTGCACTTCAGCACAAAACAACTTGCGAACTTCTTACAATCATGCACAGAGAATTTACAAGATACATCTGATCACACAGATCCAGTTCCTGGAACTAAGCCATCATCTATACATCACATAGATGTACTACTCTCCCTCTTCTTACATTGCCTAAGTATATATTTATAGATTAAAAAAATGGGTCTAAGAGTGGGTGAACCCACGGGCCGACATCCCTTTCCCATTACATTAACCCAAAACCCTAAAGGGACACAAAAATAGGTATAGTTTCCTTAATTTCTGCTTCGTGTTGCGCTCCATCTTTGGCAAGCTATCGAAGTCCCAAAAATGGTCAAATATGACCAAGTATTCTTCAAAACTTGGTCAAGGGCCAACAAGCCCCCAACACTCACCTATGACTCGTCCCGAGTCACTCTGGTCTAATCAATTCTGCCTCAAATGCCTTGAGCTTGGCTCGAGTTGATTCAACCTGCTGTAGTGCAATAGCCTCTTGCTCAGTGAATTCCTGGATCACTGTGTCATTGAGCGATCCTTCCAGGTGCTGTTTTGTAGTGATGACAACCTGTTCGAGTTCAAATCCCTGGCTTTCAAGTTCAACAAACAATTGACATGCCTTTTCTTGGATTGGCTGAAGTTGTTGGGAGACTTCCATCAATTTACTTTGCAGTGTATGTACCTATTGTTGGGCTATGCGTTGTTCTGCAAAACTCTTCATTCTTTCGATTGGGGTCAAAGTCTTTATCTGCGCATGTAGTGTGTCTACATGTTGCTTTGCTTCTTGGAGTTGTGCCTCCAATGTCTGCAATTCTGGATTCTCTGTGAGGGTTTCATAAGTCTGGGTGCTTCTAGCACTCAACTGCTTGCATTCCAAGGCAAAGGTTTTTAATCGACCAACTGTGCTTCGAGCATTGGCCTCTCTTAGATCTCTTATTTCTTGGGGGGTCTTAGGAACGGTGCAGAGCTCCATATCTATGATGCGCTGTTGGAGTTGCTAGATTACATCTTCCAGTTGGGTCACCTGTTGTGGGAGACGATCTTCCATATTCACTTCTATGACTGTCACAGAGTGAAGTGATTTGTGAACCCTTTCCTGTACTTCAAGTTGCTCTGCTAGCAACTGGTCCTTGTGTTGCTGTAACTGTGCCTTTTCCTCATCCCACTTCTCTTTCAGGGAAATATTTTCCCATTCTACCTCACTCTGTTGTTCTAGAAGTGCGTTCTGTGCTTGCATCAAAGCCTGGGTGGCTTGTGCTATGTCTTCTTGAGATCGTCGAAGGCGAGCTTTGACTTGATCAATGATTTGGTGTAATTGAGTGGGCTCATCGCCTGTTCCTGATGTTCCACTTATCAAGGGCTCTGTAGAAATTGCTTGGCTGGACTGGAGTGCCTACTGTGCTTCTTGGAGTTCGCCCTTGATTCGGTTGAATATCTCCTCTTGCTTTGCTTCTTGCTTTTCTATGAGCTCCAGTGAAACATTATTCATCACAACAATTAAGAAGTCGAAGTCATCCGGGGTAAGGGTAGTTTTAAGCATGGTCCGGGTGGCCCTAGATTTCTTTTGGGAGGAGGGATTTGGTGGTGTAATATTTCTTTTCATGGAGGGATCCTCCTCCTCTCTAGGTGGAGTAACCTTGCCTCTGTTTTTCTCAACATCTATGCCGCCTAGTTCGTCACCATCACCTCCCTACAAAGGTGAGATCGAAGTAGTCTTCATGGACATGCTAGGGACATCTTCAACTTTGTCATCCTTCTTAGTCTTGCTTGGCCCAGGTGTATTCAACATAGCTTCAGGGATTTCCTTGTTGGAAATGTCTGCGGGGTCCGCTGCAACAAGGAGGTCCGCTAACCATTCCTTGGTAATCTCCTCCAAGTCATCTTCTATCAACTTGTAGTAGGATTGGAGCTGCTATTTATGCTCATCACCACACACTATAATATAAGTGAAGTGGCAGTATGTGCTAAATTTCATCAAAGGTCTAAACCTATGAAGTATGTTTGGGGTGATTCGCGATGTAGAATGAATTACATTCTTTAGTTGGTTGAAATAGGTGTGGAAGACAACATTGGAATGCCACTGCTTGTTCATGTCGATGGATTACCACAGTGTAGAAACTTCGCGGCTAGTGGTGCAAAAGGTTCGATCTCTAGAAAAGTGGCTCCCTCTGGTATTTCCCAAGAGACGAAAGTGATGAGTATGAGAAACCAACTAAAGTGGAACTCATACCCTTGGTCTTGTGCTCCTCTACAATCCAGCTCTAACTAGTTTACAAGATACTGTGCCCAATTCATCTATAGTCCCTCGACGCACTTCCCTACGAGGTAAACTACGAAGCCAGTCACCTTTGTTAGTCTGTTCTTATGAACTAACTTTCCCATGATCAACTGACAGGCAAGGCACATTGTGCCATTCTGGATAGAGGCTACCTTGTAGCCTCGTGTACCCTTCTCTACATCACCTTAGGTTTCTTTTATCCACTGTGCTAGTGCTCGGTCTGAGGTATTCCCTAAGTAAAATTCCTGTGGGTTAGGGCCTTGCATGCTAAGTCCTGTGATTCGATTGATCAGATTCGGATCCATAGTGATGCGGCGGTCCAACCATAAGTATCCGCCGTGGTAGCAAGACAACAACAACTTGATGCATGCATTTTTCCTGGTGTGGGATCTTGATTACGTTGAGTAGTGTGGAGTGCACAAGGTTCTAGGTTCAGGACTGTGGGAAAATATTAGGATTTTTTCCTTTGGTCTTGGTTAAGTACTTATGCAGAGCTAACATGCTGTATATTTTGCGATCTCCAAGGTTAAAATCATTAAGTTTCATTCTTGCGAGCTTATCCTGGTCAACACATACTGCGCGCACCCCTTTTGGAAGATACACGGTGATCAAGGTGTACTCAAAGTCTCTGGGTACACTGTCACAGTTAATATTACCGCTCAAAGGTGGTATGTAAACCAACATAATGCATGGGATCAACTTGGTGTTTGCAGTATCGTCTATGTGCTTTGTTCTTGTCTTGGTCATGGTTCTGGAATGTCCTACTCCATGAGCAGTGGAGGGAGAATATTGGACTCCTCCTATTGATGATGTTTGCACACTTGTAGACATCCTTCTTTTTGACATGACTCTCTCAGTCATTAAGTCAATCAAAACTTCTTGAACTACTTTCTTAACAATGCTGAGCTCGTCCGACATAAAATCTTGGGTCAACTAGCTCAGGTGTGAAAATGAATTCAGAGACTACAATGAACAGTATGGGAACAAGGAAATGATCGCAAGGTGAAGTAATCTCAAGTTTCAGGCTCAAATTCTCATTTAGAAAAAGTATTTTCGATGCGTGGTGCAACGAACTAAGTAGGGAAACTTAGCAACGGTCGGCTTGCAATGGATAAGAGGATGCATTAACTATTGTTCTGTCCATATGGAGTGGTTTAATGGTCTAGTGGTGAGCCATAAATTAATTTCGATCCATTCAGAGCATAATTTGAACGGTTATATTGGCTTCCAACGGTTATATTTCTGGGCCATGGCGAAGTGCCATAGGTCGCTGTTCTGATATCCCGACGAAGCTCGATTCCTATGATTTTTCCTTCTGTGAAGTTTCCTCTGGAGTCTTCTGTAACTTTCCAATTTTGGCCCTCTTCTTACTTAGCTTCCTAGCCTTTTTCCCAATAAGCTTCGTCTCGATCATCCTTTTGCCATTCTGATTCTTATCTTCTCTTGACATAGTCACTTCACGTTGATTAGGTTCTTTCTTCAGATCCAAGGGTAATACTCCTTCATCATATGGATTAGGTATTTCAATCTTCCGTGGTTCCTCTAATGCTCTTATAAGTTCGATACCCAAGTCCCTGGTGTTCAATGGCTTAGGTCTATCCTCTTGTTCTTTCATCAAGTAGGAGATCCTTCTAGACAAAAATTCCATGAGTTCTTGCTTCCTCTGTTCTAGAGCGTCCTTTTCTTCAGATCTAGTCTTTTTCAATCCAGATCCTGCCTAACAAAGCTGGAAATGGGGCGTGGTCCTCAATAAATTTAATAACTTCAAATTCTTCCTCTGTCGAAGTTCCATGGGTACTCATAGCTATTTGGGTAATTTTTCCACATAGGGTTACCATTTTCCTTTAAACAATCCGATGGTTCCTAGTGAAGGGACCAAAGCAGGCCTTCCTAGGGTTTCCCAAGTGATTTTTGTCATAATGTTCATCAGTGTTCCCTCATCCAGAGCATAGTCAATGTTGAAGTCTCCTATTCTTACTTCGATTTTCTCCTTTTCTTTGAATATCTCTGACAAACTGACATCCTTATGGTCATCTAGGGTTTCTTTTATTTTTAGTAACATGATCTTTGATTCTTTCTGGGGTTCTTCTATAATTTTAGTCTCTTTATCTCCTTCATAGTTTGCTTGTTCCATATTCAACTTTTCAAGTCTAGCAATCATTCTAGGGAAATCCAATACTTCATGGTCCATAGCTTTACAACAGAGGCAACTAGGGTTTCTCCCAGGGCATTCCTTAGCAAGATGTCTTGGTCTTCTGCAATTGTAGCAAAGAGTTAATCCTCTCTTTCTCTTCAATGATGCCCAACTCTTTTTGTACTACGTGATAGGATCATAAGGGCTATCCTGAAAAAAATTCTTTCTAGGGTCCTGCATCCATTGGTTAGTCCAAAAAATATTTCTATGCATAGGTATAACATATCTTTCACTATTCCTATCAGACCTATTCATATCAAACTTTCTTTTATCTAACAATGCTCTAGTTTTTAAGTTGAGACAAAATTTATCAAGCATACCTAAATCCATACGTTAGAAGTAATTTTTTTACGTATTTTCTTCCACGGGGCACAAAGCTTCCAGATCTAAAACTTGAACTATTCTTACCTTTACTAGAGGCTAGAGCTTATAGATCTTACCTCGTTTCTGTAGAAATTTCTACTTTTACCTTCCTTAGAGCACAAAGTGTTCAGATCTCACTTATTTCCTTCAGTATCAACCTCTCTTCTTGCATATCTGACCTCTTTCCTTTAGATCTAACCTTTCTTTCTCGGCACAAAGATTCAAAGGTCAAGTAGAATACTGTGCACTAGGGAAATAGATCTACGCACAAAGCTTAAATATTTTTCTTCTTTAGTTCCCAACAATCATAGTTTCACGTCCCGACAATGGAACCATTTTTTGGTACAGGGGCAGACCCAGGGTTCAACGCTTAAGAGCGCACCAACAAAACCCTAACTACCAGCCCTTTTCGCAACATGACCTGCGAAGTAGATGAAGTCTCACCCAAGGTAGAGGCAGGAGTGGTTGTAGGACTCAGATGTATGCAACCTTAGCTAGGACACAAATCTGTGATTATAGCACTTAGAAATCATCTAGCATGGTTTATCCATCAATATTCAACCCTTACAACACTTCGCAGATAACACAGAGTATCGCAGTGAGTACTTAGATCTAAGATAATTCATCACTTAGCCACAACAAGATAGATCGGGTTCTGTAGATCAAGCACTAAGCATCTCACATATCAGATCTAACATTCATTCCTATCTCAGAAGCACAAAGCATAACTAAATCTATTTAATAACATCAAGCACTTAGCCAAGAAGGAGATAAACACATTAGGTCGAAGCACATAGCACAGTACATAGAGTTACCATGGTTCACCCCCACCTTGGGGCTACGTCCACAAGATATTCTTCTTTATTATCTCAGTCAAGCAACTACAACACAGAGCTTCAACAATCCTTGCTTCACACAGGACAAAAGATCTGTGCATCTCGATAGATCCTTCTTCCTTTCACTTCAACACAAAATAACTTGCGAGCTTCTTACAATCATGCACAAAGATTTTACAAGATACATCTGATCACACAGATCCAATTCCTGGCACTAAGCCATCAACTATACATCACATAGATGTACTACTCTCCCTCTTCTTACATTGCCTAAGTATCTATTTATAGATTACAAAAATGGGTCTAAGCATGGGTCAACCCATGGGCCGACATCCCTTTCCCGTTACATTAACCCAAAACCCTAAAGGGACCCAAAAATAGGTCTAGTTTCCCTAATTTCTGCTTCGCGTTGCGCTCCATCTTTGGCAAGCTGTCAAAGTCCCAAAAACGATCAAATATGACCAAATATTCTTCAAAACTTTGTCAAGGGCCAACATATTTCATGTTTTAATGGCTGATGTAGCATTGGACATAGTTTAGTGAATTGACGGTCGAGATCATGTTTGATCTCGAGATCAACGACTTAGATTCATTGAGATAAATTTTAAAAATTTTAAGGTTTCAATTGTTTGAAAGGTGAAGTGAATTGATGCCTAAGATATGTTTTTGACCCCTTTGAAGTTGAAGCAGATTGATGACCAGGATTCATTTTCTATAGTTTCAAAAGTGGATCAAATCAACGATCGAGATTTATTTTCAACAATGGTAAAAATGATACAGATCGTTAGTCAAAATTATCTTGGTTGGGAGATCGATGACCCATATTGACCTGATATTTGATAAAAAGTCTCTAAGTGTTGAATTTTTTCGATAGTATTCGTCGACGACCGATGGTTAGATCGACAAGATTGACCAAGAGTTGGGATTGACCAAAAGAAGTCTTTGACAACTAATGGATGATGGTTGGGCGTTGAAAAAGTTGGAAAAAGTTGGATAGATCAATGATCGAGATATTTTCTTCATGGTAGATTGACGACCCAAATTCATCGGGGATTTGGAAGAAATTTCTAAGTGTTGAAGGGCCAAGAGAATTCGATGATGTCCGATGGTCGGGTCAAACAATTTGGCGAAGTGTTTTAGTTTCCAATGAAAATTATGGATGGTCGATGGGTTGATGATCGGGCGTTGGTCGATTCAGTGAAGTATTGGAGTTGAGCAAGAGAAATTGCAGATGGCCAATGGAATGATGATAGGGTGTCGGTTGATTCAGTGAGGTGTTCGGGTTGTCCAAGGAAAATGATCGATGATCGATGAAGGAAAGAGGGTGATGATGTGTCATGCCACATCATCTAGATTTCTAGGTTAAAGTTTATGTATCATTCCATGTTAGCATCCACGTGTCATGGCACATCAATAGTTTCCACGTTATCCAGGGGAAATGGTCGATGGTCAATGGTTGGGTAGACCAATTTGGAGAAGTGTTTTCATTAACCGATAGGAATGGAAAATAGGCGATGGCTGATGGCCAGGGTCAATCGAATTAGTAAGGTGTTTATTTCACTAGTGATAATCACCAACAACCAATAGCCGAGGGTCGAGTCAATCGATTTAACATTGTGTTGCGAATCGATTTCTAAAGGAATGGGCCGATCACCGATGGTTAGGTTGACAATTTTGGGAAAATGTTGTGCACAATGAAAGGAGAACACCGATCCCTGATGGATGCTAGATTCATATCAACGACTGATATATCACCTAATTTGATAACAAAAAATCATATTTAAAAGGTTGTTTATAACAATAAACAATGAAATTCTATGAATTTTTCGGGATGTTGAAGGTCTTGAATTTGCAGAGCTATTTTGAGGCCCTAAACAACATTTTTAGTAGTTTTTGTTTTTGAGGCTGTAAGTGATGTACGAATTACAAAAATTATTTGCATCTTAAAAAAAAGTTCTCAAGGAGAGATTTCCAACGAGCTAATTTGTTTTCAAAACAACGATCTTATGAGAAAGTTACAACTGAAACAATTAAGGTTAAAATTTGACACCAATTCACTTCCGAAGGGAATAACTTGTTTCTCGAAAGTCGGTTTGGGGCATATGATCAGTATATGGAAACATTATGAAACATAGAATACAATCATGGAGCTATATTTGGAATATGGGCAAAAATGTGTAGGAAGAGAAAGAAGACACATGTAGTATACAAGACTAAAAATGTAAAAGAATCAAAACTTCTATAGGCTGTAACTATAATTCCAGACTCCGATTAAGGGTGAAATTGTGACTAATTGTCCATAAGGTAGTAATAAAAATACACAATTGATATTCTATCAAAATCCTGAAGGAATTGGTGTAGGGATGCATAAACATGGATAAAATTGCTAAGCTAGAAGAAAGTCCAAAGGGGTAAAGTAGTCATTTCCAGAGTGCTGTGGTTTTTGACTGGAGCATCAATGTGACAATATAAAAGTTATGATGAGTTAAGTGTTGGAAGAGTTATATATATCATTTAGAATATTTTTCTTTTTTCTCAATAGATTTACATATATAAGTGGAAAAAGTTGGTGTTTAAGATTATTTGCACCAGGGAGAAAGGTGCACAAAAGGGGTAAATGGGAAATATTCAATTTCCTGTAAATTTATGCTCAATACTCAGAATTGAGAAAGAAAGTAGTAATAGGAAATATATTGGATAATAGAATCCATATATATATATATA
>JZKD02S1265812.1:454552-489652 GCA_000966675.3 Picea glauca | reverse complement strand
ATTTTCCAATTCACATGGTGGAATACATGACATGGACATATGGTATTCCATAGACAATGCAAGGATGAATTGTGTAAATGTGACCATGGGCATTGGCCCATTGGTTTTATTTATTGGTAAAATTTGATTGCATTATGAAAAAATTTGTATGCTAGATATTGCATGTGCAAGGAATGATGGTTTCGTTCCATTTAATATGAACAATAGTTGAAAGTGATTGAATTCTAGAGTAATGTAATTCTGAAATTACTTCATGGACTGAATGTAAATGTTGCAGTGAAATCATATTGTGCATGATCTACTAACAATTTGTTTGGCTGCAAAAACGTTAAGGAAATTGTAGGTAGAGTGGTCTTGGATATGGCGATGATATAAGCCTATAAGGAAGACTTATATCTACAACTGCAAGAGCCAAACATAATGAGCATAAATCTCATGTGTGGGAATATTTATTTTCCTGTATAAACATTATTAAGAAATTAATAATTGAAAATTGTTATGATATCTTAACAATTTGTTTGGCTACATGGAAATTGAGAAAATTGCAAGGGAACTGGTTATGGATATGGTAGGGATGTAATCCCATAAAGAATATTAATATCTACTACTACAAGAGACACACAACTATGAGCAAAAAACTCATGTTCGAAAAATTCTATTTTCCCATGTAAATAGATTTGAAATTTTATAATTGTATGATAATGTCTCATATTGACTATATGCATATGATGCAGGATGGATGGTTTCCATAGGCTATATATTGCTAGTGGAATTCTAACATCAAGTTGGATTTCGTCTGCATGAGAACACCTTGGAAAATGATGGTTCACCTGAGGAACTGCATACCAATGAAAGGGATGCCTAAGCCTAGAGGTGAGTATTGTCAAAGAACAAGGTTGTTAGGCCTAAAGAGTGAACTCTTGTGTGATTTACACTATCAAAGAACCAGGTTTTTAGGTCTAAAGAGTGAACTCCTGTGTGAGTTGCACTGCAGAAACTATTGATATTATGGTAGCTGCAGGAGGTATGTACCTCCATGTGTAAACCTAACAAGAATAGAATATTCCAGGAAGCAAGAAGAAACCCTAAATTAGTTGGCTAATAACCCTAGAAGACAAGTCGACTCAAGAGGATAATTTGTATCAGGTTATTAGTCTCCAAGAGAAGAAGTCGGCTAAAGGAAATATTATATACCAAGTAAATAGGCACCCAGAAAGAGAAGTTGGCCCATAAAATTTGCCATTTTTAGTATAAATACATGAGGCTAGTCTTCATTCTAGCAGACATTCTTAGAACTACAGAAGAAACACTTGTGAGAACTGCAGTTGGCCAATTTGTGCGCAAGTTTGGAGGAGAGTTGTCGTTGTAGCTGCTGCAGCTAGCAGATTTCGGTTTTGGCCTAGACTCTCTCTTGGTTATGGTTTGGATTCTCTGATAAGCTCGTGTTACTCCTATTTGGTGCTCTATCCTTGGAGAGAGGTGCGTTATCTTGTTTGGATATCTAGCCTAGGGTTTTCTTTTGGAATGATTCACTGTCAAGGTTAAGGTGCTCGGGGGTGGCTTCGGCCTATGGTTGGGTGAAAATAGTGATGTTGTCTACGGTTAAACGAGAACATACATTATATTCTAACAGGTTATGGGCCCACACATCCTTCATTTAGTATAACCACTATAAGGGAGCATATCCATAAGGATACTAATCTTGTTGAAGAATTGCCGCTAGGGTTTCTAGCAGGAGTAGTTACCAAAGCACTGCCACTAGGGTCACTAGCAGGTGCAATTGCAGAAACCCTAATCCTCTTGTTGAGGCACCTTAAGTGAATGGATTTACCTAATTTCCAGATAGACTAGTGTTTCCTAGCCTAGCGCATTTCCTGGTACTCTCAACAAGATAAGACGTCAAGGTTGAGTTTTTGGTCAAATCTAGGGTTGACCAAGTCACGACAACCATGACTTACTCTATGAAGTCAGAAAACAAGTTAGATGGGGATTATAACTTCAGAGTATGGAATACAAGGATTGATCTCATCCTTGCCAAGAATAAAGTGTTGGATATCATGAAAGGAAATATTGTGGAACCAAAGTTTGAAGAAGGAAAATAAAAGGAACTGCAGAACATTACAGTTATGGAGAAGTTCAAAGACAATGACATCAATGCCATGAGTATCATAGTGTATTATATAAAATACCACATGATACCCTACATCTCCCATCTTGATTTGTCTAAGAAGATGTACGATTCCCTAACAAACCTCTTCTTAGTCAGAAACATTGGACAAGTAATGAGTCTGAAGAATGAGCTCCGTGACATGAAGATGAATGATGATGACAACATAACATCATACTTTGTGAGAATATCTCAGTTAAGAGATAAACTACAAGCTATTGAAGCGATCATTTTAGAGAAGGAATTGGTAAACATAGTACTCAATGGTCTTCCCAAGACATGGGATGCATTTTCCGCAAGCACGGACACAAGGAAGGAGTATCCTACATTTGAAGAACTTTGGACTTGTTGTGCACAAGAAGAATCAAGGATCAATGTAAAACATAAACCCCAAAAGAAGTACGATGATCAAGCCTTCACAACAAGGTTCAAGGATTTCAGGAATAAAAAGAAGTTTGGCTCCAGGAAGAAACCAAATCAAGAGAAAGATTTGTCAGAAATACAATGCTTCAACTGTTGAAAATATGGTCACTACAAGAATCATTGTCCTGAGCTAAAGAAAAGGAAGGAGACACATGAAGCATCAGTTTCCGAAGAAAAGGAACCTTCAAAGAAGACTATGTAGAATGAAACACACTTATTTTTCTAAGACAAGGTAACAATACTCCTCATAGTTCTTGTACATACCATGTTTTCTGTACATATCTTGCATATCTATTTCCTAGAAGATAATATGTTCCAAGAGAAACTATACCTATGGAAGAATAACAAGATAAGGATTTCTATCACTATGACTACAAGTCAGACAATACACATGAAAGGATGAAGTACATCAACAACCCCTGGTAAAAATTCATGTGAAAGAAATTACATAAGTAACAGCTGCAAGATAAGCCAAAATAAGAATAAATCTTGAAGAGACCTAGAAGAATAAGTAAAGATAGAAAGAAGTCAACAATCAAGAGGAAATTGGAAAAAGATTTGTGACAATTTGCAGAAGGTAATAAGGATGCAGGCATAAGCGTGAATTCTCCTAGATGGAGAGAGGCGATTATATATTTCTAAGAGAAGAGAATGAATTCATGCATGAAGCAAGGATTAGGAGGGAGCTAATCCTAAATTATATGATCCATTGAATATGATGAAGTATCTATCCATGGAAGCAACCATGAAAAAGAAGCACGTGTTCAGTGTGACCTTAGAATAAGTCTTCTTCAAAAATAAGCCATAAAGTATCCCTAGTTGTCCATCCACATCCATGAGCCTATGATGAAAGGAAGAAGTTGGAATCTTCAGGGCATGGAATCTATAGAAAACTACATGGACCTAAGAGCTAAAGAAAAACATAAGGAAGAACATGAATATTCCAAAAGAGAAAGAAAAGACAGAACAACTAGTCATTGTATCGAGAATCACAAGACTACCAGCCTGACCTGAACTCACTAAAAGAAATCAAGCAGAGGAAATTAAAGCTGTGATGAAGAACAATGTATGGAAGACTTATGAATTTAAGCATTGTGAGATCTAGAACTAGAGGTTTCTCCTAGATGGAGGGAAAATACTATGATGATTGCTTGTTCTAGTAAACCATGCATACCTCTACATGAGCCATTATATCGTCTACAATATCCATGGGTTGGAGTTTACATCAGATGAATACAAAGACTGTTCTCCAGAATAAGTGAACAAAGAACATATGTAGAACAACCTTAAGGCTTTGAGGTATACCAGGAAGAGACTCTTGTATGCATATGGAAGAAGGTTTTGTATGGATTCAAACAAATTGGTGCGGAGCCTCCAATGCACAACAAAAGCGCGGTGAAAAATATTCTATGACAAAGATACTATATCAGAATGGTTACTCAGAACTCAAGGATGATTGATTTCCAATCCATGACAAAGCTCTCATGATGACATAAGAAGTACCACTTGGATATGTTCCAAGTTTGACCCTTGCCACAATGTTATGAGCTAGCAGGAAATAAAAGAGATGAATTCAACTATGATGATTAGAGCTATAGGAAGCCTTCAGAAAACCAATGTTCCAGAAATACCGAAGTACATTGAGATCAAGCATTGCATTCTCCATGATAAAGTCCAGAAAGGAGAAGCGGTTCTTCAATATATATCTTCATAGATGAGAAGATAAGAAGACATTTTGGTAAAGTCTCTATTCAAGATGAAATAGTTTGTGTACTCAAGTTGGAGCTCGTGGAGACGACTTCCTTATTGAAAAAGGAAGAGATGGAACCCAGGTTGGGAGGGAGCACTGATGTGTTATTGATTTATGGAAAGTCATTTTTCAATTCGAAAAATGGTCCAGGATGAGCAGTTCCTTTCCAGTTTGAAAAGTAGTTTGAGATTCTGATGGAAAAGCATTTTCCAGTTTGGAAAATGGTCCAGATCGAACGATTATTTTCATAATGAAAATGGTTCGATGGATTGTTGATGTACCATAGAAATCGATTCCCCTTGTGGCTAACATAGGGAATGGTCTAGGAAAATATCTCTTCTTGACGATCACTCTAATTAGTTGTCAAGAAGACTGGTCCACCTCGCCATATAGTCATTCTTTCGAAGATCACAATTGTGAGCAGTTTCGAAGAATGCTCCATTTTGGAGGTTGGTGCAGGACAGTCATTTCCTTAGGAAATGGTCTAAACAATCATTCCCTAGGGCATATTCATTCTCTCTAGGTTGAAATTTGTTTAGTGCCAGAGGAATGACCCATATAGACGAATGGTCCAGGTTCAACAATCAGGGACATGCATTCCCTAGGGTAGATTCATTCTCTCCAGGTTGCACTTTGTTTAGTGCCAGAGGAATGGCCCAGATAGGTGAATGGTCCAGGCTTATAAATCAGGACAATTATTCTTCCTTGCTTGAGAAGAATAGGCCAGATAACTCATCATTGATGCTTTACTTTCTTAGGGAAGATGCTCTTCTAGATCTCACAAATGTGAGTGGAAGAATGACCTAGATGATTCAGTTTATATATCATAACAATGTTTTTTCTATGCAGGTTGATGATATGATTGTTATGGAGACTGTATGTCTCCGGACAATAGATGTATACTACTGTAGTGGATGTTTTCCACTGATTGTGACTATATGTCACTGATCAATTATCTGTGTGCTAGTTGGTGTGGCAGTGTACCATTGGATTGTAGTTGTGTGCTACTATGGATAGACACAGTTGTGTTCTATTGAATGACATTGTTCCAATCACCTTGAAGACTATCATTAGTGTTGGAAATGATGATCAACTAGATGGATTATCAATGGACAGATATTTCCCAGATGGAAAATGGTTCAGAACATTTATTCTTCTAGGACATATTTCCAGATTAGAAGAACGACTCTTGTGTCACTTTGTGGAGTGAGTGACTTATCCAACATCATGTCTGATTACTCAGATGGAGTATGGTTTTTAGAGATGATGTAGTTGATGACACAGATAGTGATGATGGTGCTCATGATCTAGTCATGAGATAGTCTATATGACTATGTTGATATTATCGGGTAAATGGTATGTTTGTTCTCAAGACCATTACTTTCAAATACCTCTCTAGCTAGGAGGGAGTGTTAATATTATGGTAGTTGCGGGAGGTATTTATCTCCACGTGTAAACCTGACAAGAATAAAATATTCTGGGAAGCAAGAATAAACCCTAAATTAGTTGTCTAATAACCCTAGAAGACAAGTTGGCTCAAGAGGATAAATTGTATTAGGTTATTATCCTCCAAGAGAAGAAGTCAGCTAAAGGAAATATTATATACTAAGTAAATATGCACCCAGAATGAGAAGTCATCCCAGATAGTTTTCTAGTTTTAGTATAAATACAGGAGGCCAGTCTTCATTCTGGTAGGCATTCTCAGAACTGTAGAAGAAACACTTGTGCACACTGCAGTGGACCAATTTGTGCGCAATTTGGAGGAGAGCTACCATTGTAGCTGTTGCAGCTAGTAGATTTCAGTTTTGTCCTAGACTCTCTCTTGGTTATGGTTTGGAATATCTGATCAACTCTTATAATTACTCCTATTTGGTGCCCTATCCTTGGAGAGAGGTGCACTATCTTGTTTAGCTATCTAGCCTAGGGTTTTCTTCTGGAATGATTCTCTGTCAAGGTTAAGGTGCTCGGGGGTGGCTTCAGCCTATGGTTGGGTGAAAATAGTGATATTGTCTATGGTTAAACAAGCACATCCATTATATACTAACAAAAACAAGGTTGTTTATGTTTATTTTCTTAGTAAGTTCTTCCTAGCAGTGAGTCCCTTGAGTTCCCAGTGACATGTGCTAGAGAGATCCTGATAAACTAATAGTGTATCCCAATAGACTAAGAAAAATGAAGGAGGAACATTTATTGGGTCAACACTAGCAAACAAATGGGATTCCTGATGAACTGTGAGAAGTGAAGGGGTACATTCCTTGGGTTGGGCAGGTTAAGAGGACTAGAGCTGGTGGAAATCAAGATAGATCTAGGAAAATGCCAGTGGATTATGTATATGTTTTGGGCCAGGGTGACTTTGTATCTATGTTTTGGGGCTAGAGCACTTATGTATTTATGATTTTTGGGGTCCAAAGCATGAATGTATTTGTGTTATT
This sequence comes from Picea glauca, assembly GCA_000966675.3. Lineage (NCBI taxonomy): Eukaryota > Viridiplantae > Streptophyta > Pinopsida > Pinales > Pinaceae > Picea > Picea glauca. The sequence goes on along the minus strand of JZKD02S1265812.1, from coordinate 482,880 downwards.
GGGGCCAAAGTACATATGTAATTTTGTTTAGGATGGAATTCATGTGTGATTTTGTTATGGAGAGCCTATATGTTGATTAATGGTTGGGTAGCAAGAATTGTAAAATGAAATTACACCTATAGGGTGTTGTGCATAGACGACAATGAAAAAATAAGGAGGAGGGGAATGTAACATCTTCAATTTTAATCCCCACAAATTAGAATGTAATTTTATAAATGTGAAATAGGATGGTGAGATGATGTGTTGGGGGAAAGATGACATATTGATTTAATGTGGACGAGGTACGAATTGTATATTATGAACATTGAAATAATTAATAAAAGTAGTAATTGCTGGCTGCAATACGAAAGAGATGAAGAATGATGTGGGGTTATGATTCAATAAGAGAAAGGGGTCCAAGGGGGAAATATTCTTGGGTATTAATCCAACCCACATTCCTGAAATTATTATCACCATGTAAACCTTCTATTTGTTGATTGAGTGCATGAGAAGCCAATCATTTAAACTCATGTAAGAGGGTGGGTGTGAAGGGTCACATCCCATAGTTATTGAAGAGCATGGGATGAAGTACAATAATCTTCGGGGAAGAGTGAGAGTCAAGCAATCAAGGGAGAAGGAAGGAATTTTGTATGGAAAAATAGGAACAATTTTTTTTCAATGGAGTTTTTGGACATCAAAGAGATATTTGAGTGTTAGAAGAGAACCAACCATGATGTGCTTGAAGGAAACCGTTATTGGGCTATGTTTTATTCTAGGAATGAGGCATATGTGTCTGTAAAATAGGATGTAGGCATGTAGTGCATTTCTTGTTGAGGAAATGGCTCAAGAGCCTTGTGTAGGCTATTGTGAGCACTCTTGAAACAACTGAGAGTTCCTATAGTCCCCAATTGAGATATTCCTATCCAACTGAGTGAACTAGGATACCTAATAAACAAATGGTACAACTCGAGGGACTGTGAGAAATGAAGGGGGTACATTCCTTGGGTAGTGCAAGTTGTGGGGTAAAGAGAGAGTTGGAGGATTGGAACTGTTGTGGGAGTAAAACCTCGATTTTGGGACTACTGTGTGTGGAGAGAGGAAAACTAGTGGGATGAATCTCCTTGTGGACTCATAACCTCAGCTTGTGGGTGGCCTACTATTGAGAGAAAATGGACAACAACGTCTATGGCTGGGAGGTTCATCCTTTGTATGCAGTTAATTGGTTAGTTGTTAATAGATAAGTGTTTCTGTTATGTTATTATGTTATTTCGCTATGTAAATGGTTTAGATGAATGTTTTTTGATTCAAAAATTGCATTTATGTTTTAATATATGCTATTAGACGCATTTAGAACCATGGTATTAGTCAAATGGTTAAATTTGTGTGTGATATGTAGCTTGTAAGATACATGAATTCAATTAAGTAGAAAACAATGATTTTAATGTGAATTCTACATGTAATGTTTCTCAACTAGAGGCTTGTTACCTTACATGACTTGAAATTCACTCATATCCTATCTGGCGGCACCGTTAATCTAGGTTAGGTACTGCCCATCCTACCCACATCATGCAATATTTTAATATGCACCATGTTCATCCATTAATCCTTATACTTTCCAATCATATCTCTTGTCCACTCATGTTTAATTTATTTCTCTAGACAACGTGGGCATACTAATCCCACATATGACATTTTTATCCCCCTAGATGGCATAATTGATGTCTCGATTAAGACAACACAGGTATAATAAGCCCACGATGAACATTTCTACCCCCTAGTTGGCATAATTAAGGCTCAATTAGGTGCCAAATGTACCTATGAGATGAAAAATTTGATGACATGGAAGTGCCACATAGGTGCCGCAGTGGCAGGCCATGGGGCAATGGTGGGTCATGATGGTGATGGCAGTGTTTCATCATTGGTGGCTTGCCTTGATACATACAACTTTATCCAATACAATGGGAAACACAACATATTTTTTTATTACAAACTGTCGAATAAGAGTTAGAAGTATGGTGAATAATGAATCATGTTGTAATTCTGATGCACGTCAGGGAACCATGAAAAAAACATAACGAATTTTTGAGAATTAGTGAGTAATGTCCGACGGTAAGGTGGATTTTGTCCATAACGTCGGAACACCCCGTTGGAATTCAACACCATATGTAGTAGTGAAGTTTTGTACAATCATTATTTCTTCAACCTTTTCACCAAGTCCTTTGATGGTGTTGAAAATTTCATCAACACAGAAAATATAGGCTGCAACATTCTCTTCATCTTTCATTTTCAGGCTCTCAAACTGTCTTCTATGAGTTTTTAGCTTTTCCTTCTCAACCTTATCATCACCTTAATAGATATTTTGAAGCTTGTCCCAGATTTCTTGTGACGATCCGTAATGCATCACCTTGACAAACTCAGATTCTGATAGATCACACAAGATGTAATTCATGGATTTTGAATTATTTTTACTAAGATTATTTCCAACTACACTTGTTGGTGGAGTTGTTTGGGATGTATTGTTGAAATTTTGGTAATCTTGTTTAACCATACAAAATATCACATCATATCACCCAAACATAGGAATTCACATATGGCACCCCCGAGCACACTAACCTTTACTTAGAATAATTCTGACAAGCCTAGTTTAGAACCAACAGATAAACCCTAGTTTCTAACTGTAACAACAACTCAAGATAAGTAGATCACTCCTTCTCCAAGGGTAGCACACAAGAGAGAGAGTATCCATATCCACATAACAAGTACCATACACAACTGCAGTAGTTGCAGCTGCACTACTCTTTCTCTCTCAAACTTGCAACATACTTGGCAAGAATATCACCAAGAATATCACCAAGAAAATCACCAAAAGAGAGACCAAGACCAAGAGATGACCATGCACCCTCATTCCTCCTTACAACTGCAGTTGAAATTGCAACTGCATCTCTCCACAAGACTTGCACACTAAATGGTTGTACAAATGAGCTAAAACATCCTCTATTTATATTAATCTCTCCAATGAATTTTCTGGCTCGACCGACCTGACTTTCTGGTAATTATATTTTATGTTTATCTTTTTCCTGTGGAGACGACTTGTATTTCTAGAAGATAATATTATAATATTATTTATTTTGCTAGGGATACTTGTATTCTAGGGTTTCCACACATTTGTTTAATGGTTCAGTTGCTTCCATAATATTCTATTCTAAATCATAGGTTACACGCGGAGGTTAATACCTCCCACAACTACCATTATATCAACACTCCCTCTTAGCTAGGGATATATTAACTAATATGTTATTCATGTAGTGGTTTCAAACACATCCATCCATCTCACATGGCATGGGAAATAATTACATGGTATTGCAGACGAGTCTACAGGTAGCACCACCATAGCCACACAAGATATCATATGATCAAACATCTCATGTAACAAGTATCACCATCATAGAAGCACATTATCCATCTAGTTGGAAAACACCTCAAACACTACTGGTTGGCCCTCCATCTAGTAACCTCTGATGCTGCTGATCAACACTCTAACTGAGAATCATTTCTGACACTACATGTCAACATATAGTTCATACATAACTAGTAACTTGTCATCTCAAGTAGAATATGACTAAAAAATTTAACACTCCCTCCTAACGAGGAAGGTATTCCTATTGGCACGATCATCATCACTTCTTCTATTCTTCTGCACACCTCGATCATTGTTCTATTTTCAATCATGGATCTATATGTCATAGGAAGTTCGACACTTTCATGGGAGTAGCGTACCGACCTTCGTTGGAGTAGCATACTAACCTGTGCTGGGGTAATATACCATCATGCGTTGGAGTAACATACCAACCTAAGCTAGGGTAGCATACCATCCTATGTTGGAGTACCAACTTGTGCTAGGGTAGCATACTAGCCTATGTTGGAGTACCAACTTGCACTAGGGTAACATAACGACTTACGTTGGAGTACCAACCTACGCAGGGTTATCATACCAGCCTGCTTTCAGGTACCAACCTACGATGGGGTAGCATACCATCCTACGTTGGAGTACCAACTTGCACTAGGGTATCATACCGACCTGCGTTGGAGTACCAACTTGCTTTGGGGTAGCATACCATCCTGTGTTGGAGTACCAACCTACGCTGTGGTAGCATACCAACTTGTGTTGGACTACCAACCTGTGTTGGGGTAGCATATCAGCCTGCATTGGAATACCGAACCACGTTGGAGTATATCCCACTACTGGGGATCTCATCACTTTCGTCTACTGGGGAACATATCACTTCGAACTAGTGAAAAAAAAAAACATTTGGACCACTCCAAGATTGTCCCTGAGAGAGGATTATTTAACATATTTGCTACCTGTTCATCGGTAGAAATATGTTGGAGCAAGTTTATTGTCATAATATTCTCCCTCTTGCTGGGAGAATCATATGGACATAAATCATGCTTTGCATATCTCTAAGCTATTTATCTGCAACATGCTTGATCTTGTAGATCAACTTGGAAGTTACCACTTACTTCCCTTATGGTTTCAGAACCAAGGAAAAGATATGTATCTCATTCCTTTTGACTGACTTCCTCCTCTGTCACTATATCAAAGTCTACTGAAGAAAGGGAATCTTCCCATAATATCTCATATCTCCTCAAAGACTCTGAAGCTTCGATATAGAATTCTCAACCCATGGCATCTGTCTGAAAATTCTGGAAGATGTCTCTCTCTTCCATATGAATCTGAAAGTCTTTGAGTATCCATTCTCCCTTTGAACCTTGAATCCCTTTGAGTCTGTATAATATTCAGAGCCATCTTCTCCTCATGATATGGATCATCAATGTTTCATCCTGGAAAGTTTCATGGGACTACGCTGGTCTCTTCTTGGTTACTACAACGATTCTGGGTAGGCCCTTCTATCTCTACTGACTCTTCCTAATTATATGAAGAGTGATCAATTGCACTAGAGGTATTTTTTTGGTTATATTTGGAGCCTTCTTCTCCTTACAATCAATCTCCATATGAGATACTATGTATCTCACAAACATACCCTTTTTCGTCTTCTTCTTCTTTGGTACATGGATGTGTACGATCATGTGTTGGCCCTTGGTTAAGGATTAAGGAAGAAAGTGAAGAAAAAGGAAGAGAAAAGATGAAATATGAACTGCGCGGAAGGCACATTGAATGATATTGGGTTGAAGTGGTTAAAGAAGCAGAAAAGAAGGAGCGAAGTAAGGGAAATCTATCTGTTGAACAAGAAGATCAAGGATGACAGATCAGAAAGGAAGATATATCATGGACAACTCAGCAAGTGGAAGAAGACGTCAACGAGTGATTTGGAGCACCTCATGGGAAAGAAGGAATGATAGGCTGATAAAGCCCTGAAAACGCGAGTCAAGTTGACCTAGGGTTTTGGATCTAGGGTTTTGACACCTAGAATTTTTCATGTAATGTATAAACAAAAGGTCTAGAGGACCTAGGAGGGGTTTTTCATTATTGGTGATTTTTCATCTTGCGGTATTGTTTCTAGTGTTTTCAAGGAGAGAAATATAGAGAGATAACTGTATTGAGTCTGTATTGTAAGATCTTCAGATGGGTGTGAAGATCAAACCTATAGCTGGGTGCACAGGGAGGGGAGATAGAGAAGAGAGAGAGATCTGCAAGCTAAGAACGCAAATAGAACTGTATGTTTTCACATAATATATCAAGAAACACAATTTTGTGGATGTAGACCTAGGGAGAGGGTGAACCACATATATGTTTTTTTTTTGTGTGATTGATGTTGTGTTCTTTTGCTTTCTGTTAGTCTGTTATTGAATTACTATGTTAGATCTGAGATATAGCTCACACAATAGGCCTAAAGGAGATAAAGAATAACTAGATCTCTGTGTGTCGTTCCTTTGAATCCACTTGCATCTCCTCTGGTTGTATACACCTGTGTCTTGCAACCCTCTATTTCTACTTCGGGTGAGACTGCATCTACTTCACAGGTGTTTCAAAAAGGGCCAATAGTTAGGGCTTGTTGGTGCATTGTTAGAATTGAACCCTGGGTCTACCCTTGTCCCAACATCGTGTATACAACTTCTTATCTAGATATTCTACTCCATGTATCAAACTAGAGACCATATAATATGTTGTCTCCTACAACCACAACTATAGTTTCCATTATATTTATCACCCGTGACCTGCCTGGAACAAGGAAAACAAAGGGGAAAAAAATAGACATGAATAATAATTTTATATTAATAAAAAAAATAACGAGAACAATAATCACAGTAGCTCCTTCTCATAGATATTGCTTGTTACCTTCCTAGAACAAGAGCCAAAATAAAATACAATAATAAGAAATAGGAACAACACTCTTCTAGTGTTGTGATCAATCATTCCTCCATGGTAACCTTCCCAGAACAATAAAACAAGAACAAAAAGTATAATAACATTTTCATAAGAACATATCTATCTCAACAAGAATAAAAAAAAGACAATCTCATGGTAATCATCATATTATTACCAAGGTGACCCTCCTAGAAGAAAAAAAAGAAGTATCTCCTAGAGGATATGTTAGTTCATCTTGCAAGAATTTATATCAATAGTACTGACATGATTCCAAGTATTCATTGTATTTAGGAGTAATAAAACCTTTCAAGGATTGTTGTCACAACTAGTAATGTAGCAATTATCAAACTTGATATGTGTAAATTGGAAACTTATTAATTTAATCAAACCTAGAACATGGATTCTTATCTTCAAGAATGAGTGTTGTTGATTTTCTTTCGAGTCTCCTTCACTCAAGATGAAAAGTATTCTCTTCAACCTATCCCCTGTACTTAAGACAATATGCTTTCTAGATAGAAATACGGGTTAGAGAATATAGTGCAAATAAACTCTAAAGTCTCAACCTTAATCAATCTAATACTTTGACTAAAGTTAGTTTCTAACTTTAACTTTGAAAAAAGGTTAGTATGATAATCATAACTTCAATAGATCAAAATACAACTAGATGTTCATAAGTTCACAATAATTCCATAATAGCTAGAGGTATATGAAAACAATCAAACCTGTAGTGCATTGTTCCTATGGATGTGTTGTATCTGAGATCCCTTTGGATCTACGATTGTTTCTTGGAATAGAAATACCTTCTCCTTCAATCACACTCAAAATAGTGATACCGTTTAAACATATATAAGTACATACCTCCAGAAGTAGTGACAGGCAACGAAAGACAATGGCACCATTCGACAATAGCGACAAGCAATGAAGAACCCTAAAAATTCAAAGTGCTCCAACTTGAAATCTAAAGGTAATTGGAGATGTGCTAGGATGTGCTAGGGTAAGGTGCACTAGGAAAACCAAAGATTAGGCCTAATGTTTCACATAAAATTTATTGCAACTGGTATTGCAATCGGTGTTGGCATTGTAACTAGTGTTGCAACTGGTACTGCAATTGGTGCTACAACTGGCACGAAGGAAATGGCATGAAGGAAATGGCACTACAAACCTAGGGTGTTTATGAGGAAACCCTAATATCTCAACTTCAAAAATTTTCAGATTTGATTCGAGGAAGAGATGCACCTTACTTAGGATATGTTCTTAGTGAGTACAGTAAGTGCTCAACGAGCTTGGAAATGGGGGAAACTGAGGATGTTCCTTCCAGTGGTTAGACTGTTACGAAGGAAACCAACTCTAATACCATGTTGAAATTTTGGTATGCTTATTTAACCGTAGACAATTTCACATAATTATCACCCAGCCATAGACATTCACATATGCCACCCCCAAGCACACTAACATTTACTTAGAATAATTCTGGCAAGCATACTCCAGAACCAAAAGATAAACCCTAGTTTCTAACTGCATCAACAACTCAATACAAGTAGAGCACTCCTTCTCCAAGGGTAGTGTACAAGAGAGAGAGTCTCCATATCCATACAACAAGTACCATACATAACTACAACAGCTGTGGCTGCACTACTCTCTCTCTCAAACATGTACTATACTTAGTAAGAATATCACCAAGAGAGAGACCAAGAACAAGATATTACCATGTGCCCTTATTCCTCCTTACAACTGCAATTGCATCTCTCCACAAGACTTGCACACTAACTGGGTGTACAAATGAGCTAAAGTTTCCTCTATTTATATTAATCTGTCTAGTGACTTTTCTGGCTGGGCTGACTTGAATTTTTGGTAATTATATTTTCTGTTTATATTTTTCCTGTGGATCCGACTTGTATTTCTAGAAGATAATATTCTAATATTATTTATTCTTCTAGGCTGACTTGTCTTCTAGGGTTTCCATAAATATGTTTAATGGTTCACTTGCTTATGTAATATTCTATTCTAAGTCATAGGTTAAACATGTAGGTTAATACCTCCCACAACTACCAAAACATCAACATGTATAACTAGTCATAAATGATTCTGAAACATCAAACCCAAGGGGCATTATATATGTTTGCATCCTTATGCTCCATAATACATAGTTTGTTCTTTCAAACAATGGAGCCCTGTTTATGGAGAAACCTTCTTGACTGGCCATGCATTCTCTCAAGATCTACCTTCTAGTGGTTATACTATTTCTGAAGGAACTGACTTTGATACCAATTGTTGAACTTATGCTTATATAGAGAGGGAGGTTGAATCAATATAAAATTATTTTAACTTTAAATGAGCATTCATCGATCATTCATTAAATTTAAAACAACAAATGCATGTAAACTCAAATCACAACACACAGAGTTTAATTTAGAAACCCCTGTGGGATAAAACCACAAAACTTATATTTATAAATATCTATAGGCACCAACCTACTATTACAAATCTTGTAGGCACCACAACTACTATAGACACCAATCTCTTCCACTATTGTGCAGGCACCAATCTCCTTAGCTGATCACCAACTCAGTAATACCTATATAGGTATCAATCTAAGATATTCATACACAGAGTATTTTTTACTTCACCTGCATGCTTCATACATCATGCATTTCACATCATCATCATACCCTTAAATTTCATGCTCAAATGCCTCTCCTTGTTTCATACCAAAGACATAGCTTCAAACCCTAGTCAGATTTAGCCTTTGTTCCCTAACGAACCTCATAACATCATTTCCAAAATACAATTCCAGACTGTAGCATTACAACCTCAAAATAACGCACTTTGAGACATCATATACCTCAGTCCTTCACAATGCACCCTTAAAAATCCAAGAAAACTCCTCTTGCACACCTTTATACCCAAAGAATATTCCATGTCTCCTCTTGCGCAACTTAGATATCTTCTACACATTTGTACTTTCTCCTCTTGCTTGGATACAATTCAAATTTTCACATCTAACATGTATTTATAGTGTTTCCACGTTCACTTATGGGGCCAACTTGTAAAACTGGCCAGGTCGACCTGTACTTTCTGGCTCGGCCAAATTGACATTATATTTCATATCTCATCATTCCTATGGAGTTATAGGAAGTGCATTATACTGTTGGAAAGGTCTCAGAATAATTATTTCAACCATATATCCTATGCTCCCATTTGATATAGGTATTCAGAGTAAAAATGCCTTCAAAGATAGGGTATCCATACTGAGTATCAAAAAAAAAATAAAATATTTCCAACAATCTCCATCTTGCAATATTTATCTTGGACATATGTAGTCTACCCCTTTCTTTGACATCGATGATAACAATATTTCCAATAGGTAACAGTCCCTGGGTCTTCACACTCTCACAGACTCTATGGATATAGTTGAGCTCATATACCATATTACATATGTTATCCCTTGAGATATTTCATAATGTCAATGGAATGATGTCAAGGCACCCTAGGGGCTAAGACTCAGGATGAGTCTTAAATCCATGGTTTCAATAAGTAAAATTATGTAAAATTTGGGCAAGTTTCTCTCTCTCTCTCTCTCTTATAAAACTCTTGGTCCTCAAACAATATCAGTCGAGATATTTAAAACCTTCAAAACTGTTTATCTAATCCAATTCTGCTTCTTGAAAATGGATGTTGCTTGTCATAATATTGATATCCCCTCTGATTTTCTAACTGATTTGTAACTAATTTTTTACTGGGTAAAAATGATTTTTACCCCCAAATCTAACCTACTAATGCTGTAGTGAGGTGTGTTCTCTTTTTCCAATTGAGCTTCTATCTAGATTCTTCTGGATGGATTAATTGGACCTTCGTCTACTATGATGGACCTATACAACCTCTAGAGAATTAAGGTTATTGGATGGATGAAAGGATGTCTAACCATTTCCTCTCAAAAACCACCACTCATCAGTGAAAAATACCATTGGCCATCTCTTCGGATCCTGTGGCTCAATTTTCTACAGAGAGCTAGTCAATTGATACAACTACTCCTTAGGGTAGATTACCAAATTTCCTTTGGTTCTCAGATATGTGTTAATGATACCAGAGAAAGAAATTTTGTCCTTTTTGAAATGTAGAACACACTCTCTCAAAATTCATAGCCAATATGGATGATTATATTCTCCCATGGGGAGGGATTGTGTAGGTGGGTCATCATCTGTGACACCTGACATCTAAGTAACTCACCTTTAGAAATAAAATTACTTTTAGATTGGTTTTTCTTTGTTTCTTTGGATTTCTCTTATAGAAACTAAATATGTTTGTTGGTGCGCAGTGGGTAGACCCGAGGTTAATCATTAATTTACCAAAAAATCCCAAGACACTGGCCCTTTCGACATCACCCGCAGCAGGTGAAGTCTCACCCAAAGTACCTATGGGGACTGTAGGAACTAGGTTTCTGTAGTCATGGGGGAATATGAGGAATTCATTCCTTACTATTTACTTAACATTAATTCACATGTCTGTACGTGAAACCATATCAGTACTATTCTCTATGATAGATGCATTTTACCATTCATCATATGTGCAAAACCATTTAATATATCTAACATATGCATATTAACTATTCATCATAATTTCACATTAAATAGAATAAAAAAACCTATCACAACAACATGCACATCAAAACACAAGGTTTTAATGTGGTTCACCCCAACACTAGGCTATGTCCACAATGGTTGGATTCTTATTCATTCATTCATAATCTCCATTACATTCATGCACACTACACTCATACATAAATATTCAGTAAAAACCAAAACTTGCCCAAGTCGTTCTATGCTGCAGTGCACACATACTTCTCTATTGATCTTCAACTCAGTTCACTAACTCACTTACTCTCCAAGATTCTCCAAAAACTTGAACACTTTCTACCAAAAACCCATTACATATTTGTAGTATTCTATTAGGGATAAACCCGTTACAACATGGTTACAAACTGGACAAAATTTTCCACAAATTACTAACTAGCCCTCATTTCTTGTATGATGACTCTTGATAATGTGTTAGCTACTTTCTGCGTGTGCAGATATTTTGCCAAAATTTCATGCGATATGCTTCTATGTGATTCCCAAAAGTTATCCAAAATATCCTACTCCAATAGGCCCTCAACACTAACATGTGGCTCATCTCGAACCACTTATGCCTACTTCTTCTCTCCCTTTTCCATGAGCTTGGTTGTTAAGAAGTTCTGAAATGTTTGCTAGGCAGTGGTGACCGTCCCCTTCACATGTTCTTATTTCTTTTCTAAATCTTCTACTACCTACCCTGTTATTGGGCCTTGTATATTCTTGGTAGTATCCCGAGCGTCATGTTTCACCACTCATTGTGCAGATGTGAGATCTTCTGCTACCGTGTATGCCTCTTTCTGTAATAACTCCATATTCTGCACAAGAACCTGATTCTCTACTCTCATCTGGTTTATTTTGGAGTATAGCTTCTCATTTTCTAGCATTGCTGTCATATTATCTTCTGGTGGAAAGATGCTCATTGTCTCCTTAATCTTCTGTTCTTTCTCCTACACAACTTGAATCTTCTACCCAATTTCTTGTAAGTTGACATATTCCGTCAACCGAGTCCAGACTTATGTGCTTTCTTCACAAAGTTTGGCACACTCTGCTTCTAAAATATTGATATTTTAAACAGTTGTGTTCATTATATTCTCCCTTTTCTCTCTCTCCTTAGGTGGAGTACCTGGTATTGTGCATGCTTCCACTTCTATAATATTTGAGTGGAAGCCTTGAATAACTTCACCAATCTTTGACACCTGATTTTCTATTGGAGTATCCAACTCCATTGGTACTTCTGGAAGTTCCTTGTACACTTGTTCAACTTCCTGCTGCATCCTCTCTTCCTTATGTGCATCCTTGTCCCTTTCCATGGTCACTCTACCGTATTTGAGATGCAAATCCATGTTCTCTGTCATGACTTTAACAAACTCATTGGAGGTATTTTTTTCATGCAAGTTGATTTCTTGCGTAACATTGACATGTAATTATTTTAACATCTCTATTGACAACTTTGAAAATCTAAGTCAATGTGACTTAAGGCTTGAACATGTTCTTGCATCTCGGTTAATGTGAATATTATCGCCCCCGATGCTATCTGTACCATCCTTTGGTCTCTTGCTACTTCTAATGACTAAGATACTCCTAGCCTCACTTCTGTAGTCCATATTGTGCTTTCTGTTTGTGCATCTTCTATCTGTCATGTTGGCATGATCCTTACTGCTTATAACATCTGGTGAAACTCAACCAACTGATCTTGAATATTTCTATTCATATCCTATTGCTGTTGTGCCATGCGCTTAAATGCATCATCTGTAACTTCCTTAACCTACTCACCAATATTTTCCTGATCATCCTTCGTCAGTGCTTGTATATTTGATTCCTTCACATCCTTCCTCTTCTTTCTCTATGGCATTGATTTTCCTTTGTCTATATATTTCCTCTTATACCTTGGGTGTAATACAATATTCTCTTTGTTGTTTCTTGGCCCTTCCTCTTCTTCTTCGCTTAGTATTTATTCAATATCTAGTTGTTGCATCTTTGGTTGCTCAGTCTATGTTAATGGGATTTTCCAATCTGTGTCCCAGTCTTCCATGATCAATCCCATGTCTTCCTGTGTTATCTTGGACTTCATAGTCAACCATTCTTCTATTCAATCCTTTTTTTCTTGAATGTAGAGATGGTGGTGATCTTCCTTGAACCACACAACTGACTTATATGCTTATACTATCTGTGGCTATATCCACGGTGTATCATGAATACACTACCTAATGGTCTCCTTGTAAATGTAAAAATAAATATTGTTGTCTAACTATTGTTCCTTATGTGAAGTATGCCACAAGTTTTGATATCTTGTGATGAAGCATGCCTTATATTTCTCTCCCAAAAATTTCACATCATCCGTCTCCCTCCATTCCATTAATGTAATTAAAATTAATAACCATGCATAGTGAAATTCATTGCCTTTATCTTGTGCCTCTTCATAGTCAATCAAGAACTGGTTGATAAAAAATGTCACCCATTTCAATCTTATTTCAAATTCAACTAGTCTCACTAAATTTGTATTCTCTCTAAAGAAGATATGAAATTTTTACCTGGAACACCTATTTGAGAATAATGATAGGACTAGTCAAAAACTCTATCTTCCACATGGTGCATCTTGGAAAGTATAATGACCCAAAATCTAAAATTTGTACGATAGGTACACTGATATGTCTTATAAACAACCTCCAAGTTTCATTATCTAAATTGTCCAAAAAAATGTTATAGTGAAAATTCTCAGATGACTTTATTGAAAAAGAAAAACCCTAGGATCGATGTTCTCATACCAAATGTAATGTTCCAAATGTTTAAAATATCATAACAGAATATAAGTACACACCATGTACAAAAATGTGAGAGTGGAGCACAACTCCAATATAGATAACAAAGACGAGTTACACAATAATTCCTTAAAGAGTAGGATAAACTCCTCCAAATAACCAAATAAATTTGTACATCACCATTCACATGTCTCAATAATGAATACATGATATCTATATATACCTATTCACACACTATACATGAGGCCCATCTACTATTAGGCCAACCCTATTACATATATATTTACACATTACATGTATATTTATCCCAATATATTCCCCCCCCTTGGGGTCATATCATATTTATTTAACCCTATATATTCCCCCTTTGTGTAATATCGTATAAATTTAACTCTATATATTCCCCCTTTGGGCCATAATAACTATGTTAATGCTGAATTCACTAACCAATTATTTATTCCTGAATCAAATATAGTAAAAAAGATGGAATTTTGAGACAAGAAACAATATGACATAACTAATTTACAATTGAGCATTGGAGATTATACTTTTGTTTCACAACTCATTGTTGGATCCTTGTGGAGTGAAGATGATGACATAATTCTGCGTTCACCCTAGATGGAAACACTAGTTACTTTCATATTAAACATAAAGAATACATTTTTTTATGTTCTCATATAAGAAGAAGAATATAACATTATAGGAAATTACATTAGATTCAAATTTAATAACATTAGAAGACCTTATATATATCTCAAAGGTGATCCTTCAAGATAATCAAAATTCAGTGCAAAAGATGCAAAAATAATTTGACAAATTTATTGCAAATAAAGATGAAGAAATTTCTCTTCTTAAGAATCATAGTCAAAACCTGATTGCACAAATTAAGAAGATAAAATGTGAAAATAAGTTGTAACAAGAAACTCTAAAGCAACTTGCTAGAAAGGAATCACTAATTGATAAAGAAACAATGACTTATCCCACTGAAATAAAGAAGTCATTAGTTGTGAAAAACTATACTTTGAAAAAAGGAATCAATATAGTTCCAAACGAAATCTTGTCAACCAATGTATCATCATAAGTATCAAAAGATGAGGTTTCCAAAAAAATATGCAAGATACAAGGATGTCTTATATTCATACAAATTATAAAATTCAACATATTAATCAACAAGCTAACCAAAGAAGAAATCAAAATGAGAAGCCAAGTGATGATCCTATTATATTGAAGAGAAGCTCAAGTGTGGAATCTTATCATTTTCCAAATCATAGAAGACGTTTCCACATAGTTTTACATAAAATGGAATTAGGGTGGTCAGATCCTCTTATAGTTTTCCAATTCTGCTTGATGCTTATAAGACCATGTCATATTATATCATAAAATATCATAGCTTCAAGTACCACAAATCATGTGAAACTGTTATATTCTAGGGAAAATACATAAGTATTTCCATAAAGATGCTTTGAGGACAAAACATTTCTAAAGGGGAAGGTAATAACAACAACAACAACAACAACAACAACAACAATAACAATTGATGAAGAGACACATCCTAGTGAAAGGACATGTCTTAACTAAAGGGCATGATTTTTAATGAAAAGACACCCACTTAGGTATTTATATAGGGCCCCTCCTTGTAATTCTATCATCATATTTCATATTTTATTCAATACAATAATTTAATCCAGATGGATTATTTTATATTATTCCACTTATTTTGGATATTTAGTTTATGAACCATATTGGTTCCCCATAATCACCCTCTAGCCTAAGTTTCTATGTGCAGATTTCATACTAGGTTAGTGCATGACCCTCTAGTTTTATTTGGGTAAATGAAATATTATGCTCTTCATCTATATTATGGACACTGTAATACACTTCTAATTGTTGCAACTAATGATTCAACTTAACAAAATTGATCTTACCTTGATAGGGTTTAATTTTTTGCTATCGCTTTGATTTTAAATAGAGGTTGTGAAGGAGTGATGACATTGGAACTTGGTTTCTCTTTCTTGGGCTATTTTTTCGACTCTTTTTCTAGGTCTTTGCTATCTCCTAGTTTCTCATCTGATCCAACTTCTAAGTTAGAGCCACCAACCTCATTGAAAGGTTTGAACTTGTTTTCTAGAGCCACCATGAGGAGGGACATGTTTTGAGAGATATAAACAACTTTTTCTTATAACCTTGCAAATATATCTTATGTTTCATCTCAAGGATTGTTATCAACATACTCATCTTCCATGGCTAGGGTTCTATGACGTCCTTCTTAAGACAATTCCTAGATCATGCAACTTCCTACAAATACCCCAAAGAAAAATTCTCTGATGCCAATATGATATGTAAACTTCTGTGGATATCTAACTGAAACAATTTGTCATAAAAAATCTTGTAATATTATGAAAATATTTTATTATTCAATTTTTTTCCTTAGATCCTAGATTTATTATCACTAGCTTATTGCCCAAATTTATAAAAATAATTGAAATACAAAAATGAAGAACAAGAAAATGAACACAAGATGTATCATGTGAAACATGATATGGGATAAACCCTAGCGATAAGGTGAGGCCCATGCTCTTCTCTCTTTTATTTAGTTATGAAAATGCTAATACAAAGAAATGGGTGCTCACTATGGATTTTCCTATGACATTGTGGCCTAAATGGATGCTACACAATATTCTTCCTCCTCTGTAAAGTTCTCAAATACCACTCCTCCTAGATTTTCTACTCAATTATGGAACAATTACAATGCTAAAATAATGGAACCCTGTATCCTCCTAGTGACCTAATACTTACATAGTCTAATAGTCATTTAGAGTTAGAGCTTTCACACAACTGAAACCTCAATTAATGTTAGAGTTTTGGAACTTCTAGAGTATTCTTTCAATTCCACACATGACTATCCCAACACATGAGTGATGGGGGTTGATGTGGCATCCACTTGGTATCATGGTGGTCAACAAGGTAGGTCAACTTGTGGGAGGCATAACTTCCACATACAAACTCCAATTGAGATGATTTTTGCACCGTTGGAAATTTACCATGGTGTAGAACAATGTTGAGGGTATGGGAGATATTATCACAATTTTTTCACCCCAAATAGTTCCTTTTGATGCCTGAAAATGGTTCTGAAAGGTTCTGTTGAGCGCTCAACACACCCTAAAATATTTTATGATTTTTTTTTCTCTTTTGGGTACCACTTGTTTTCTTTTGTTTTGCTTTCTGAATTGATTCCATTGTGTAGGGATTGATAAGTTCGTTTCCATGTATCATCATCGATCAAGTTGGATTTATTTGGACATGTCAAAGTGAAATCTTTGTATCTAAAAAAGAACTTGGCATTTTAACTAAGAATTCATAGCTAAAAAATGTGACCCACGCGCTTATGTTCGACATCGGAAAAATCCGAGTAATAAAATGACCACATAGTAACAATAATCGGAGAGCTCCGATATATCATCGACATCGGTAAAAAACTAAGAAGATCTACGTTGGTTGTTCACAACGAAGATTCAAGAAATGGACTATATCCCATCGACGTCGATGAAATATGAGAGGGATAAACATTGACATGGGCCATGACGAACCTCTGATAACTGATTACTGATGCGTTTGTTAGGGGTCGATGAAATATCAAAAATTTAAATAATCGAATTTTTTTTCACATTTACACATCGCCGATCACCGATCCCCGATGCATTTTCGGCATCGACAAGTCTCGAGTGGGTAATCTGGGAACACTTTTTTAAACTTACCATTGATCTCCGATCCTTGATACTTTCTCGACATCGACATGGTAGGACTTGTTTTTTGAAACACTTATCTAATGAAAATACCTGATTCTGAATAAAAATCCTAAATGAAGAAGCCAATTTCAAACACCACGTGTCTTTTCCATGTGGGAATTTCGTATGACCTAGTTTCATCCCGAGTCATCTTAGGTTTCCCCATGTCCTAGTCACACTTCCAGGTCAACATTTCCACATCAATGTTGTACGGTAATATGGATCGACATTGGAGTTTTTTCCAAGATATATCAACGAATGTTGTCTAAATAAAATCGCTAACTATCGATCCACCCGTTTAAATTAGCAGAATGATGGGACATTTTCAACACAAAATAAGATCAGATTCTACCATTTAATAAGCCAATTAATGTTTCACTCTGCATAAGTTGCTACCCCATGCACCAATTGAATAACAAGAATTTGAATTCACCGATGAACCACAATATAGTCCGCGTGATGCAGATCCCCCTATTCTCCCTCGGGGTTGTGCAACCTCCTGGTCAAGGATATTTGATTCTCGGAGCCGAATCGACTCTCTGAAACCTTAATGGTCTCACTTGTGATTAAAAACAGGCCCGTTTAGTCTTTTGGTGCAGGTTCTATGACACCCACAACCTCTCGAAGGACCAGATCCTGTCATTGAGAGGGGGGGGGTGAATCAGTGACACAACAATTATATCAATTTTTCATTTATTAATGAAAACTGAATTTTAACACAGTATTTTATCATGGAACCCAATTGGGAAAACCACAAACTCTTTTCTATTAACTACAAAATTTGTTTTACATGTTACATAAAAGGAAGATGTTCTTCCTTTTTGATCAACATCAACTGATCAGGATGCACCCCTACCCTAGTTAACCAACACCAACTGGTAGGAGGCTACGACCCCCTGTTTAGTCAACTACAACTGAAAATGAAGCACTAACTCCCTCTGCAGGCACCAACCTACCCTTGAACCACCCAACCACCCTTAATACATAAGTATCTTTAACTTTTCTTTCTAGAATCTTCTTTAGCTTTTGATCTTCTGATTTAGACCGCAGAGACACTTTCTTCTCACCTCTCTTTCTTGTTTATATATTCTACAAAATGGCATGAGTGTTATACACAATGTCCCTTTATTTGGAGCATCACACCTCTTCGTTTAAATTAACCAGAATCACTGTTTTAACATTTTTATCATGATAGATTTTTAGAAATTGATCACAGATATGGATCAATTTCATCCTTTAGAATTGATCCCGAATCTATGTTATTTTCACAGAGACCAAATTCTACGGAGGGACTTCCTTCAAACCATTACATGTAACCAAGTGTTTACAAAACCACGGGATTATCAATTACATCGACGTATTATGTTGTCATTTAGATCCCCTATATCATATGACCAACGACGATGACCAAACGCATGCCATAAGTGCTTGAGCGCTTATCGCATAAACGATTATGATCCAATCTTCTGATGAGATGGACGGCTAACGAAACTTCTCCCTTCAGAACTTATGGATTTGAGACCTTTCAAAACTTCTGAATAAGATCTCCTGGACATATAGGATGGTTTACGTCTATTTCGAGGAAATGTATCAATTTTCAAATTTGATTCTTTACAAGGATTAATCTAATGGCCAGGACTTAATCAAGCACTGAGTTGGATGTCCACCATTTACTACGAGTCTTCAGACTCCAAAGATTTCAAATATCAACACCTTGTTTCCTCTGGAGTGATCACCTGTTGTGGTAAGTCATAATGCGGTGGAGACTGCTTGCTGTCGGTCAACATTTCAACTTACACTATCCTTCCACTATAGTAGATCGACGGCCGTGATCTCCTTCCGGTCTCGGGACTTCGGAGATCTCAAATCTCAATCTTTCATTGTAATAATATCGATGATTGAGAATGCTCCTAAGTGATCTTTTAGATCAGACGACTTGTATCCTTGCTGACGTGGTATTCTATATGTACTTACTGATGTGGTCGACTAAATATTGATGACGTAGGATCTCAATATGAGTGCTACATATCTTAACTTCATGGATTTAGAACTTCAGTCTTTGGGTGATTTTACATGTTCTCAACTTCATTTCACCAAAGTGGTCAGCACCGAAGTTGACCATCATCCTGATCTGATGATTATCATGTATTGTCCAGATCTAATAGTCTTTATTCATTTATGCCTTCGGGACTTCGGGTAATTCGACTTCTCCAGTTCCCAATTCTTCCAAAGTGAGATTCCCCGAAGTGTAACCTCCTCACAAATTTTAACCCAAAATGAATGTTGTTCGTTGATCATAGTTTTAGATAGATGACTTGATCTATCTGCGATGCAACTCTTCTAGCTTATCCTATCATTCCAATAAAAAATGATTCGATGATTGACGAGATTTTGCATATTCGAGAACTCATCCTTTTTTCTTATCCTATCCTTCCACTAAAATTTTATCCAACGGTCATGAAAACACTCTAAGAAGATCCACGATCAAGAATTATTGCAGAGCTACAACTTGTGAGTGATTTAACTCATCACCCAAACTCCGCAATTGGAAGTTGTGTGTTGTTGGTGAGTCAACAACAATCGTTGATCTTCGAAGGTATAATATTGAATGGTCCTGACTAATTGCGGGATTGGAACAAGCATGATATTTAATTCTCCTTTTGATCTATGCAATTCATCCTTGCCGTTGATCTGGCAATTGCGAATCCAACGGTCATGATTTGATCTGAGTTTTATTGCGCCATCTCTTCTGAGATTTTGATCTTCATTCGTTAACTCTCCTGAGATTTAATCTCTATTTGACATTTCTTCTGAAATTCATTGCGACATCTCTTCTGAGATTTGATCTTCATGCGTTTGCTAAACCTCATGAGCTTTTATCATGAGAACATTGTTGATCCTATCGTGATCAACAATAGTCACAAATTTCTTCAGTCTTAAGGTGATGCTCTTCTGTCGATTCTTAGTATACTTTTCTTCCTGAGATTAAACTTGCTTATCTACTTATTATGACCATTGACATCAATGAAAACACATGAATGACAATATGTCCAAAACCTCTTCATTCACACTGTTGAACTATTGAGTTTCAGGCGCTAGCTCCTCTTTCATTAGCCCTCTCCCGTATGCAACCTCAGGCTATGTCCTCACGTAATCACGCGATTGTGTGGAGATCTAGAGTGGTTTGGGGCCACACCACTTTTCTCCTCGCAATTCATTATCAGCTGCCACATATCCCTTTAGCAATACCATGGTTTCAATTGTGGTCTGCTCTAATAATTTTAAAACCTGATCACTTTCTGTACTCGCAATTAAGTGTGACAATCGATCTTGTGATCTCAGGTGTTGCCTCTAGATCGACGATTGAGATATTTCCTCTCTTTGCCTTGGTCAACTATCAATCAATGACCCTTTTCCTCCTTTCACATGCACTCCCAGATCTCCATGATCTATCGACGCATGCCCTCTTTTCAAACCGACGACTATGATTGATTTCTCCCTTCGGGCTTCGGGAGTCTCAACTCTTAACTCTTGATTCCTCTACAGTACTTCCACCCGAAGTCGACGATCTGTCGATGCATTTACATCATAGATGAACAAATGTGGTTCACTTCTCTCTTAAGGATTCAGGAGTTTCAACTCTCAGTCTTCGCTTTCTCCTGAAGTGATTTCACCCGAAGACGATGATCTGTCGATGCATGTCCCTCACAGATCGATGACTGTGGTTCACTTCAATATTCAAGCTTTGATAGTTTCAACTCTCAATATTCACTTTCTGCCAGAGTGATTTCAACTGAAGAAGATGATCTGTCGACGCTTGTCCCTCACAGATCGACGACTGTGGTTCACTTCGACTCTTCAGGCTTCAGGAGTTTCAATTCTCAGTCTTCTCTTTCTCTTGGAGTGCTTTCACAGAAAGATGATGATCTGTTGATGTGTGTCCTTCTGAATCAAGTGGCTATGATTTACTTTGACTCTTCAGGGTTCAAGAGTTTCAACTCCTCAACTGAAATCCTTGAATTTACTTTCCCCTGAAGTCTCAGATCTATTGACATGTAACCCTCTAGTGACCAATGACCAAGATCTATTTCAGCTCTTCAACGATTTCTCTCTCTCCTTGTCTACAAACTTCTAAAGTTGTAGATATTGCACCACCTGTCCCTCTGGATGATGGATGGTCCCTAGCCTATTTGGGAATTTGATGAATCCTCACTCCTATGTGCACACAAAGACATAAATCTCGTGTAGATCTGTCGATCTAGAATGATCCCGTTCCCGATTGAACGAATCTTAGTCGATGACTCATGAAAATTTCATAACTCCATTTCCCTTGAATATTTCTCCTACTATCTCTCTCAAATCCTTTGAATCCTTAGAGGTTTACTTCAAAACTTAGTTGAATTTCAGATCTGTGCACTCCTTGCAACAGATTCTTACGCAAGACTTAGCTTCTTGTGGGTGGCTGTACATGCCTTGAAGCAACCCCTTTGCACTCCTTGTAAATGGAAATTTTACGCTATCTCTTTTGAGCTTATGAGTTGAAATAGACTTTGTCACTCCTTATAGCAGATTCTCACAAAATACTTAAGTTCTTCTGGTGACTATGCACACCTTGCAATAGTCTCTTTGCACTCCTTGCAAATGGAAGTTTCACGCTATATCTTCTGATCTTCTTAGTCGAAACAGACTCTGTCAATGCACTCCTTTCAGAATGTATGCACACCTTGCATGAACCCAACGAAGAGAAAACAATTGAAACTCATCCAAACACTTCACAGTTTCATATACTCAACAACATAACTCATTCATTCATGAAAAAAAAAAATAACAGGGAATTGTAAATAGTAGCAACACCATGCATTGGATCAATTTTCCTCTGTTATATTCATTCAAATTTAAATGGATACATCTATGATACAAGAAGAACTAAAAAATAAACAACAACTAAATCACAACAATCTCCTACTAATTTTCATCAACCGCATTTAGGCATACAACACCTCTATTTATTCCAGAGGATTCTTAGGGTTCCATCTGACTACTCGTCTTCTCGAAAGAAAAAAAAAACATAAATACTACTTAATTTCCATTACATTAAAGTCTAGGAGTGAAACTCCTAGTTCATTCATGATTATTCAGCTCCTAATAATTTGATCTTCTTCAGTTTTCGATCATTTCAAAAAAATATTTGCAGGAAACACCAACGGTTAAGATTCTGAAATGATTCAAAGGTGCACTAAGGTGTTGAGTTGTCTCTCCACACATGCTTGCTGACAATGCTCTTGCATCATACTACCCTGGACACAAATTCATGGACTCCTATCCATGAGCTCCTGCACTGACTTTCCATGCTTCTGGATATCAACTTCATTTTCCCAACTGGCATCTTCTATCGGGTGTCCCTTCCACTTGACCAAATATTCAAAATAGGTATTCCTCCTAGTATTCTTGCCAATACTCTAATCAATTATCTTATCCATATGTGGATTTTATGCTACATGCATTTGATTTTCCCATTGAATCTCTTTCCGACCTTTTGTTTCTCCTGCTTCATCTTCCCTGTAAGGATACAGGTCTGATATGTTGAATATGGGTGATATTCCCACATCATCTGGCAGCTCGGTCTCATAAGAATTATCATTAAACTTCCTTAAGATATTACATGGTTCTATCTTCTTCATCCTCAACTTGTTATATGTTCCCCATTGGGAACCTTTCTTTCTTGAGATGTGCCAGAACCTAATCTCCTACTTCAAATTGAAACTCTCTGCGATGTTGATCAACTCTGTTATTGTACACTTGGCTAGAGTTCTGCAACTGCTCTTTGATATGACTATGGAGCTTCTGAATTTCTGCAGCAAAATCTTTTGCTCCAGCGTTTCTCATTTCACTTTGTTCCAAGTCTCTCAACTCAGATACTCCTCTTGGATGCATTTCGTACAATATTTGGAATGGGCTCTTTCCAATGCTCTTGTTTGGTAATTCATTGTATGAAAATTCTTCTTGTGGTAGAATCTGATCCCACTGACTATGATGCTCAGTGACCAGACTCCTCAATAAGTTTCCCAAAATTATGTTCACCACCTCAGTTTGTCCATCTATCTGAGGGTGATAAGCTGAGCTGAAGGACAAATATGTCCCCAACTTCTTCCATGGTGTTCTCTAGAAATGACCAATGAATTTGGTATCTCTCTCCGAGACAATAATTTTGGGTAATCCATGAAGTCAAACAACTTCCTTGAAAATTAAATTTGCAACATGTGTTGCATCAGTAGTCTTCTGGCATGGGATAAAGTGTGCCATATTTGAAAATCTATCCACCACCACAAATATGGAATCAAATCCTCTTTGTGTTCTTAGCAGTCCCAACACAAAATCCATGCTTATTGCATCCCAAGGCCTCTTTGGTATTGGCAATGGTTGATACAATCTAGTGTTCTGTCTTTTTCCTTTTGCATGTTGGCAGATTCTACATTTGTTTACAAAATTTATCACTTTTTTCCTCATACTTGGCCAATAGTATGAACTGCTTAGCTGTGAAAATGTTTTATCATGGATGAAATGTATGCACAACTGATTTCCCTTGAAAAACAATCCCTCTTGAGTCATATACTCTGTCCACTGGCTCATGTCTCTCAGCACAGAATTTGCACATGCTTCGCATGCTTCCTTGAAATCTAGATCATCACAATACATTTCCTTAAGGTGTTCAAAACCCAAGGTCTTGACCTAAACATCCTTCACAATCAGACATCTCCTGCTCAATGCATTTGCAACTTTGTTAGGATTACCAAAAATATGTTTAATGACAAAAGTGAAATTTTGCATAAATTCTATCCATTTAGTGTGTCTCTGGTTTAAATTCTCCTGTCTAGTTATGAATTCTAAGGCTTGGTTATCGTTGCACAAGATAAATTACTTTGGAACAAGGTAGTGCCTCCATTTCTTCAAGGCTTGAATTATGGCATAAAATTATTTATCATATGTGGAGTACTTTCTCTTAGTCTCATTCAACTTCTCACTGAAATATGCAACTGGTTTATTATCCTGGCTCAAGACTTCTCCAATTGCAACTCCACTTGCATCACATCTCACTTGAAATGTCTTTCCAAAATTTGGTAAGACCATAATTGGTCATTCTGTTATCTTCTCCTTCAATATATTGAAGCTCATCTCGACCTCCTCTGTCCATTTAAAATACTTGTGCCTCTTCTTCACGGTATCCATCATTGGTGCAAAAATTTCACTGAAATATCTAATGAACTTCCTGTAGAAACTCGCTAATCCATGGAATCTTCTTACTTCAAACATACTCCTTGGTGATGGCCATTCTTTGATTGATTTCACCTTCTCTGGATCCATATTCAATTCATTTGAAGAAATCACAAAACCCAAGTAAATGAGTCATGTCTTCATAAAAGAGGACTTCTTCAGATTTATCAACAACTTGTCTTGTTGTAGTCTCCTCATCACTAATGTCATATGTCTCAAATGCTCCTCTTTAGTCTTGATAAAGACCCGTATATCACCCAGATATACAACCACAAACTTTCCAATGAAATCTTTCAGTATTTCATTCATTAGCCTCATAAAAGTACTTGGGGCATTTGTTAAGACAAATGGCATAACAAGCCACTCATACAATCCTTCATTTGTCTTAAAGGTCATTTTCCACTCATCACCTCCCCTCATCCTTATCTGGTGATATCCACTTTTCAAATCTATCTTAGAAAATAATTTTTCTCCACTTAAACAATCCATTAGGTCACCCATTCTTGGCAAAGGAAATCTATAACTGATGGTGATCTTGTTAATGGCTCTTGATTCTATACACATTATCCATTCTCCATCCTTCTTTGGACTCACCACAGTTGGTACTGCACATGGACTTAATATTTCTCTGACCAGACCCTTGTCTAACAAGTCCTGGACTTGGTTCTTTACCTCCTCATTCTCTTTAGGTGTCAATCTATATGATTCTTTGTTTGGCAGAATTTCTCCTGGTATCAAATCAATATGACGACTGATATTTCTGATGGGTGGAAATGAGTTAGGAAACTCATCCACTACTATGTCAGCAAAATTCTCCAACAACTCTAGAACTTCTTCAGGAAAATCATCCATCGAAGTACTTGTAAGGACAACTCTGGGTTTCCTCACCACAACAAACTGCATCTCCTATTCCTTATTGACTTCTCTCACAAGTTACTTTCCACTCATGAGAAGTATGCTTGTGTTGGATTCCTCTTTTACTTTCTTCTCCTCTATTGGCAACAACATGTGTTTCCTACCATTTTTCTCCAAGGTGTAAGTATTTTTTCTCCCATCATGAATGAAATTTATGTCAAATTTCCATGGTCTTCCCAAGAAAACATGAGATACATCCATGGGAATCAAATCACACATAATTTCATCTCTATATCCTCCTATCTTAAATTCAATGAGGCATTGTTTAGTGACCATTACTTGGTGTCCTTTTTGCAACCATGAGACTTTATATGGATTCAGATGTGCAGTTGTCTCCAACTCCAATTTCTCCACCATCTCCGTGGATATTAGATTGTCAGTGCTCCCACTGTCAATTATCACCTTGCATACTCTGTGTTTAGTCTTGTAAGTTGTCCTAAATAAACTATTCCTCTGCACTGGTTTTTCAACTTCTAGTTCTGGCTTCAAGAGAACCTTCCTCAACATCAAGAATATTCCATCTTCTGCACCTTCTGCTTCAACATCCCTTTTCTGTTCTTTTGAAATGTGAGCCTCACTTCCTCCTTCTTTATTTTTCTCAGGAAATTCCCAAGACATGTGTCCTGTATTTCCATAGGCATAACACCTTACTTCCCCTCCTCTGCTTCTTCCCCTTCCTCTATAAGAACTTCTTCCACCACCTTGTCTTCCTCGAGAACTTCCTCCTCTTCTTGAGTGACTGCGTGGTTTCTCAATCCCATATTTGGGTTTTTGTGCCTTATCATGGGCAAATCCCTTGCATTTTCTTGGGCTTCTGCCTCTATTTCATTGACTCTGTTTCTTGGCCAACTTCTCCTCCACCTTCAGAGAAATTTGATAAGCATCCTCTACTGTCCTCACTGACATCATGCTGATCTCATCTTGGATTTCATACCTCAGGACATTTATATACCTGGAAACGTTTTCCTCATCCTTCTCTCATTGTCCAGTCCTGATATTCAACTTGTATAACTCCTCTGTGTACTCTTTCACTGTCATACTCTTCTATCTTAGATTCTGCAAATTCCTGAACAAATTTATCTGATAATCTTTGGGCATGAATTTAGCCTTCATCTTGGCTACCATCCTATCCCAATTATTTATCTTATGTTTTCCTTTACTTCTCCTCTCAACCTGCAGTTCATCCCACCACAGTGTTGCATGCCCTTTTATCTTGGTGATAACATGTCTCACCTTCTTCTCCTCATCGACATATTCATAGTCGAAATATTTTTCCATGGATCTTATCCAATGTAGCAGCTCTTCAACATCCAAATTTCCTTCATACATTGGGATGTTTATCTTAGCTCTAGTTCCCAATTTAACAACTTCTCTCAGCAAACATTCCTCGGAAAAATCTCCTTTGCAAATTCTTCAACTTCAATTTCTTCACTTTCTGCATCAGTGAAGTCCCTAGCATCAAGTGCCCTCCTTTGCACTGCCTCCATCACCTATAATCTTGCACAAATCTCTCTCATTTCTCTTTCTACATCGCACTTGGCTAAAGGTAGATCCACACGTCTCCTTGGTGGCATTGTGTTGACTATTTCTCACACATAGAATACAAATTTGAGCTCTCTTTCTTTTCCTGAAAATAATTTCAGGCTCTAATACCACTTGATGCAGACCCCCCTATTCTCCCTCAGGTCTCTCTAAAACCTTAATGGTCTCACTTGTGATTAAACACATTCCCTTTCAGTATTTTGGTGTAGTTTCTATGACACCTGCAACCTATTCCTTTGCACGTCTGAACTATCGATTTTTAGGTGCTAGCTCCTCTTCCATTAGCCCTCTCCCATATGTGACCTCGGGCTATGTCCTCACATAATCACACGATTTGGTTTGGTCTAGAGTGGTTTGAGGCCACACCGCTTTTCTCCCTGCAATTCACTCTCATCTTCCACGTATCCCTTTGGCAATACCATGGTTTCAATTGCGACTTGCTCTAAAATTTTTAAAACCCGATCACTTTCTATCCCCACAATTAAGCGTGACTGTTGATCTTTTGATCTCGGGTGTAGCCTCTGGATCGAAGGCTAAGATTTGTACTCTCTCTTCCTTAGTCAACTATCAATCAATGATCCTTTTCCTCCTTTCGCACACTCTCCTAGATCTCTGTTAGGACCACATATTGTACCTTTTTGCCCATACTTTTTGCCATTATTATACCCTGGATCACCTGTATTTAGACTTATACTATCATTTCATCTGATCATTCCAAGGTATACAACGTCCTTTCTCATCACTACACGTTTAATCTGTTTTGCATGATATTTTGCATCACTCTCGTACTTAACCATTGATTAGAAGTGCATAAGTGTCCATATTTGCAGAATAGTATTCAAGGCCTGTGCTGAAACACAGAACTGTCCAAGGTTGCTGTTGCTGAACTGATGCTGAAACATGAAGCTGCTACACAGTTCCAGGACGCAGATGCTGAAACACGAAGCCGTTACACAGTCTGAAGTCCCTGCGGCTGAAACACAGTTCAGGAAGCAAATGCCGAAACATGGAGCTGTCACTCATTTCAGAAGTGCAGATGCTGAAACACAGAGGAGACCGCCACGATGCTGAAACACGAACCGTTAGCAGTCAAGGCCGACACAGTCAAAAGCGCAATTCACGTGGCTGAAACAGCCTG
>JZKD02S1265812.1:417716-437615 GCA_000966675.3 Picea glauca | reverse complement strand
GAAACCCAAATGTATTTATGAAAATGATATGATGAAGGTTTAATAGGGCGATGAAATGTAAGGAATAGTGAAGGGAAAGGTGGATGAAAATACGACATTTCTGAGCCCCAACACATAAGTTTATGGAACATCTGATCAAGGCTCGTGCGGTTTTGCAACGTTTAAGTGCCAAAGTGATGAAATATAGAGAACAAGCAATAGAGATGAAGGAAACCCTTTCAGGCTCGATGGACCAACACAGATTCTCGTATTCTAACACATGCGAGGATCTCTTCGTCAAGTGGATAGAATACGAGAAGAGTCATCAACTCTAGTAGAACCACAAGATGATTTCTAGAGAACAAAGAGATCAAGCACCATGTGGAAATATTTTGTTTTACTTAACAAAAACTTTTAGCAACTATTTTTAGTTAGTGATTCTTTATAAATAGGGGATTGACCTTTTAGAAGGGGTCGATGGTTTTGGGGAAAAGACCCTCTTTTTGAGAATTGTAAAGAATTATTTCTGAGAAACTTTATTTAATAAGTTCTTTTTAGAACCAGAGACATAAAATTTTGTTTTTCATCGGAGGGTTTATGTGATTGGATTGAGGAGGAACTACTTCCAACTTTTATTTCAATAATTGATGTTGTAACGAGTAATATTTTCTGAATCTATTGATAAGCTATGTTTTTCAATAATTTAATAGTTCTTTTGTTCTAAATGATGAAAACATAATTGTTGTATTAATATGTGATTGATGGTAGATCTAAGGAAACTATTTTTCTTGTACTTACCTTATTGCATGCATATTTTCTTTCAATAATTGTATCTCAGTCAGTGTGAAATACTAGCAAGTTAACGTATTATTACTAGACTTGTAATAGGTGTGAATATCATTGTCTGCATGCTAGAGCATGAGGGTTATCCCAAGCTCAAACTTGTTCAGTAGTTAAGAATCCCCTCTATCAATTGGTTTATAGGATCACACTTTATTTTACCAGACTCGTCTAATAAAAGAAAAGACAAAAAAAAGAGAAACTTTTAATTTGAAGAAGGAACTTTTGCAGAAATATATCCTGTCAATCACTAGGTAAATCCCATCGGTAAATTGGCTAGATCAAAAGGTCTAGAGAACCATTCCACCCATCAAACACTGCAGAGTCTAATTAGGCCTCTAAGGTGGGTTTGGTTCATACTGTTGAGTTAAAGGGATCTTTGACCCCTCAACAAAATTGGCGCTAGAAGGAGGGCTTGCATGAATAAATGGCTAACGACATTTTTGATAATATATTTCACGTAGCCTACAGATTCAAAACAAATCACATGCATGGCTAGTCACTCTTAAGACAACCCACATACAAAGAGTACTCCTGAAACGAGTAACTCACCCCAGCACGAGGAAGTAGAACACCTATTTCCTAAAATACCTTATGGTCTTCCCCACGAGGATTTGAACCAGTTTAGAAGAATCACAAGAGCTTATGCTCAAAAAATTGGATCGTTACCCTTTACTTCGTTACTTACTCATAGAAAACAAGTAAGAAGATCACTTTTCAACACCCCTGGCTAGGTTTTTGTTCACACAGTAGAATACCTGATAGATTTTTCCCTCACTGAGATCGAACAACCCCTTATTCTTATCCCTGAAACACCAACTGGTAACTATTCTGAGTCTGACAATTTTGAATCTTACGAGGAAGGGTTTGAATTGGATCGCTCAGCTTCAAAATCAGATGACATGGAGGATAATAATGATAATAATGAAGAAAGGGGAAATCAACCTCAAAATAATCAATCTTGGTTGGTTGGAGATGTGCTGGAAATCATAGGAAAGGGACATAACCTCCCTCGACATCCAAAACAATTACTTCTCAAATTCGACCTTGAAACCTCCGAATTGCATGAAGACCATATTAAAAAGTTCATACTAGCTATAAGATTGATGCACGTACAACATGAGGATGTAGTGTGTAGGATTTTTCCCTATACCTTTGAGAATTCAACCTCAACTTGGTATTTTAACTTGCCTGTGGGATCCATAACTAGTTGGAAAAAGTTTCAAAAGGATTTCTTAGACAAATTTGCAGAGGAAACCACCACGGGAGATTTAATGGATGAACTATTTGCCACCACCATGAGTTCAAAAGAGAAGGTTAAAGACTTTAATCAATGGTTTACCACTATCCTGAAAAAATTTCAACCCGAAGCTAAACCTACCTAGGAGTTGCAAATTGAGGTAAATTCTAATGCTCTCCCTGCTTGCATCTTCATGTTTGTAAATAGGGCTCCCGAACATACCCTAGATGAACATTTTGAGGAAGGAAAAATGATTGAATTCTAAATGAAAAGATGCAAAGAGGGTCAGGTTTATCTAGTTAAGAATGAATTTCAACCTCCACCTAGGAGAGGAATTTTGTTGACTAGATCCCCAGGAAAACAAACAGAACAAGGTCTCGAAAAAGGAGGTGGGAACATAGAGTACCTACAATGGATGATAAAGAAACTTTTGAATGAAATCATAGACATGAAAAAAAGTGTTGAGGAAGGAAACCAAGGTCAAAGGCCTTATAAACCCTTTTTTAAAAGAAACCCACCTTTCAAGGTGATTGAAACCCCCTAGCCAACTCAAACATTGACCTGGGTAATGTAGCATCCAACTCTTTTTGTACGTACCATCAAGAGAAACATTCTGAAAGAGACTGTCCCCAATGGGTGCACGCTATGAATTTAATGGCCAATCAGTTCCTAGACGAAGTTTCTCTTATCGACCAACCAAGCGTCTCAATGGTGAACATCGTCGATCAGGAGGGAGTTGAGTTGCCATAAGAAAAAACCATGCTGTTATGGGATCCTGAATTATCGATGCCTCTCAACGATGTATTTGAAGTCCAAGAACCACCTGCTGATGTTTTGGTTGTAAAAACACGAAGTAAGGGTCAACCGGTCTCAAATGATCTTATCATTATCTAATCTTCGAGAGGAAAACAAACAACTGATCACTCTAAAGCACCTTTTGTCTCCCAAAGAAATCCTATAAACATACACAGATGAGAGTCACCAAAGTTGGACTACAACATAGTAGAAGACTTAAAGAAGTTGAAGGATAATGTGTCGGTCATGGACATGTGAAAAATTCCCCAACAAAAGGATTTTTTGTTACATGACTTAAAGTCAATAGAATCCCCTATAACAAGCACTAACCTAGGTGAGGTCCCATCTCCCACAGATTTAAAGAACAAACCAAATGTGAACACTTTCTCTTTAGACAAAAGAGGAAATCCTTTTTTCCCACCTTTCCTTTTAACGTTTGAAGTCTTCAACAAAAACCTGCATTATTTTTTAGTCGATTCCGGGGCATCCTCCAATGTCATGCCATTGTCAATCTACAAGAAATTGAACGCAATCCCACTCAAAAGTGATAAACACATTATACAACTAGAAAAAACAAAGGTAAAATTTATTGGGGAACTTAAGGATGTCATGATCAAAATGGATACACACCCGAAATTTGTTCAAGTAATTGACATAATTGTAGTAGATATCCCAGAAGCTTATGGACTGTTACTTAGTCGAGATTGGTTTGAGAAATTGAATGAATACTTTAGCATAGACTAGGCTCACCTCTGATTTCCACTAAAGGGACATACCAACATGATTAGGATTGATAGGGAAAGATATCTCAAACATACTGTCACCGATTTAGAAGCCTTCAACGAACCCTCGTCGACATATTTCTCCATGCTAGGAAACTACTCCTGCGATTCTAATTTTGGCAATTTCACTCCTCTCTCCTCTGATGTACCTTTCACTCAAAAATTTGAAATTATTTTTCAAGTGAATCTACTGGAAGCAATAGAAGAAAGCATCTTGATGCAAGAGCATCGCTCCACGCCAGCAATGCACCAGCCAGGCAGGCACATCAAGCACACATTCAAGGAGGAGAGGCATTAGTCCTCTCACATTTCAAAATTTGAATTTGTATTTAATGATTGTAAGGTTGGTAGAGACAAAAGCCATGCATGTGCGTAGGCTTAGAAAAAGGTTTCCTTAAATAGTTATAAGGCTGAGATCTAGATCCGATTCAGACTAGACATTCATTCAATGAAATTGAATGTAAATTAATGAGAGTTGTTGAGGATGGAGGGAAGAGCTCGAGGAGTCCCTCTTTGTAAAAATATCCTTTTTATCTGTAGAGTAGGTCGATAGAGTCAGTAGAGAAGAAAATAAGGTGGAATAGGGAGAAGAGAAGAGCTGAGACTCTGTTGTAGTTTGAGCTCAAACACATTATAAAGATGCATTTCTTGTTTAATACCAAACAGAGCAGTTTTTCCTGCATGTTGTTATTCATGTGTTTGTGTGTTCATGAATGAATGTATTCATGTGTTTATGAGATGATATAGATGTATGTTAGATATGAATTTGCAGGGATATATAGATTTTACTATCTGTGAGTTCTTTGATTGCAGGTCGGGGTTCTTTGAGGCTTCATGCAAGAGGTTGCATGACAGAACACTGCGGGTTCTATAAGCCAGTGCATAGAGTGCACTTCTAAATTATGTGGAATTTGGACGGAGTTGTGCTAGGGGGTGCACTAGAGGAAGTAATTGACTCAAGGAGAAGCCTCAAGGTTGCTAAACACCTTGGAGGTAAGACTATGCAGAGGAAGGCATCAAGAAGATAGGATTTCTGAGAATTCTGTGGAAGCTTTGCCAAGGGGGCATTGAGTGTGTGCATAGAGAGCATAGGAGGAACTCTGTTTTGAAGCTCGGAGAGAAAAAATAATCACTGAGGATTCTGGAAAACTCTGCCAGGTGGGCATTGAGTTGGTGCAAGTGTGCATAAAATAACTCTTTTGAGTTCAGAGAAGAGAAGAAGTGTCACAGGAGGAGACACTCATAGGGTTACTGAACACCATGCGACTTAGCAAGGAGTGTTTGAGCATAATTTTCCAGAGGGCACTTATATCCTTTCAAGGAGAGAAAGGGACAGAGACTATTGAGGTCTGAGTTGTTGAAGCTCAAGGAGGACAAAGACTTGTGCAAGGAGTGCACCAGGCCAACACTCACGTGAAGTGTTGATAGACAGCCATTTGAAGGCTCGTCAAGCACAAGGAGTGTGCACGGAGTGAACTTGTCTCAAGTTTAGAAGCTCAGGAGGAATAGTGCCTTCGAGCACAAATCAATAGTCGAAGGGGGTTGCAGAGGTCGAGGAACCCTTTGAGGGTTCACAAATCGACGAAGCTTAGGAGAGACAACATCCTTAAAATGCAAGGGGGAGCCGAGGATACAGGATTTGCAAAGGAAGCAAAGGCCAAGACCTTTGGGACTTGGAAAATATTCCAAGGAAAATGAAGAAGGTGTAAACTCAGGAAGGAGCTACAACTGCCGTTAGATCAGCTGGATAGGAGAATATATATACTATTGAGTTCGTGTCTAGGAAGTAGTAGGAAAGAACAATAGAAGAAAAATAGGTCTGGGCCGTCAGATCTTGCATGGATAGCCGATAGCCATCGGATTGAGGAGGAGCTGCATGAGGTTTAATCCTTTTATGCAAAGGGGAAAGGCCATCAAAGTCTTGAAGGAATTGGGATCATCCATCGTTATAGAGGACACATAGCAGAGATCTAAACCCATCGACGTTTCAGATATCAGAAGGTTGAAGGACAAAGAATCGTGGAGTCGCTGCATTGCGAACTTTCAGTTCACGAAATTCTGAAAGGATTGAAGTCATCAGATCTCGGAAGATCTCATTCGTAGATCACGGAAGAGGTAAGGATTTGGAAAAATCAGGTTTCGAAGTTTCGGGACTCAAGAGGTGGAGTTGCATGGTCAACACAACTCTCAAAATATTGAAGAGTGAAACTCCGAAAGGTGGGTCCCAAGAGGGATAGAGGATACATGCGACGATTAGCAAAGGAGTATTCGAGGTTTTGGGGAAATCCTCGAAAAGGAGGATTTTGACATTTCGACTACCGGGAATGCAAAGGGTAAGAGTTCGGGACTCTTGACCCACGAGATCCCAAAAATATCTAAGTCGTCGGATCAGGAGAGGCTATGAGCTGTTGATCCCAGCTTTGGAGCAGGAGACAGGTGTTTCGAGGTTCGGTACTTTGGTATTTAAGATACTGGGAGTACGAGAGGCTAAGGATTTTGGCACCCTCGCATCGCGAAGGCCCGAAATGTGATAACCCGAAAACAGATGGAGGAATAGTGTCAGAACATGGAACAAGGTCACGTATTTCGACATTTTGGGATTCATCTTTTCGGTGATCCCGAAGATAAGGAGTTGGGGCACAAGGTGATGAAGATCCCAAAGCTACGAAACACAACGTGCCTTTGGAATAAAGATGTGGTCACACATAAAGTGATCACATGGAACGAAATATGGGCCAGGGGGATAATCATCGATTGAGTCCTTTTTGGTAATTCAACATTCAGAGGTTGAAGAGACAAGGGGCTCGACAACATGGTTCGTGAAATCGTGAAACCGAAAATCACTTTTTCGGGAAAAGGTCGCGGTCATATTTGGTGGTCGTGGGCAGGTGAAAGCTTGTGCATGGTGCATGTTTATGCAGGGTTTTTTTCGGGAAAAGGACCCGTGGATCGGATTCTTGGGATTCTGATAGGGATTCGAGGGAGCTGCTTCATCTTGAGGAAGAATTCAAAATGATCCTAAGACTGAGAGGTTGTGAAGAACCTGCTGAGGCAGGGGGTGCTGCATTAGTCAAGTGGTATAAGAGCATTATTTTGCCCGTATATTGTAGGCAAAGAAAAAGGAAGGCAGAGTGTTGAAACTTTGTAGTGATTGTTGCAGGTGCACAACAGTCAAAAGACAGTCAGGAGGACTATAGGAAAGTCTGGAAGCACTCACAGTTGCAGAGTGACAGAAACAAGTTTGCTAGGAGGGCAGACATGAACAAGAATATGGCTACTGAAATCCATGGATGCGGTGGAAAGAAGAACCACCAACAACCGAGCAAAGTTGAAATGGATAAAGAACTCACCGAGACCAGGGAGATTATGGAAGAGCTATCACTGGAGGTACAACAGAGAACAAAGTCACGATGGGTATATGAATGGCCCATGAAAATGAAAGAAAAGTGGTCAGTCAGGAATTGTTAGCTAGAAGACAACATAAGTTGTTGAAAAGATGGCTGAGGCATGATGAAAGCCTCAGGGATGAACGGGATATGGTTCACATCTGTGAACTAGAGGCTGGGAGAAATCTCAGTGACATTGAGGATGAAATGAGATCACTGGATGATCCCAAAGACTGCCAGGAGGGTAGAACAAAAACTTCAGGTTGCCAGGAGGGCAACGAGATGAGGTCATTGGAGGATCTCATAGACTGCCATGAGGGTAGAGAGGAAATCCCATACTGCCAGGTGGGAAAGGGAAAGAAGATGAGACTATATGAAAGTCTCATGAACTCAGAGGTGAGTTCCTATCATCGAGAGGAGTTGATGGAGAAGGAGGATCAGACACACTATCTGCTCATTGGAGGAATTGAGGTATTCTTTCCATATAGCCTAGTTGAGGCCAGAGAAGATGTTGCGGGTGTGGCAACAGAAAGACAACCAACACAGACTGTCATGGAGGAAAAAATGGAGTAGCCACTGATGACTACCCAAGCAAAGGAAAAGGATCATTCATAAGAAGGGCTCAAATTTTTCAGCCAGGAAGATGAAGAGGAGAAAACTGCAGCACTGAAGCTGACAACAAGGGAAGAAGAAGAGCATGCAGATAAGATGCTCGCTCCTTGGGAGAAGGAGTTGGAGATGCTGGAGGATTGGTTGAACCATCCAGATCCAGTAGATGACTTCCATGAGGAGACAATCATGTAGATTGCAACAGAGGAGCATTTCGAGGAATTGCTCAGGAATTTTAGCTAGGGAGATGAACAAATGAGGACTGCAGTTTCGAGGCATGCAACAGAATATGAATGGAAATTCTAGTTTGAGGAGCAGTTGGAGGAAGTTGGAGACATGCCAGCAAAAAAAATGGTAGCAACAAAACTGGCATAGGGATAAGCTAATAAGAGACTCAGTGAGGAGACTGCAGTAGGGTGGCAAGCTAAGGCCACGGGAGATAAAGACATCAAGGGAGATCAGGATGATCTACCCACTGAGGAGAAGGGAGTGCAGCTAAGGAGACTGCAAGGATAGAGCTATCCATTTGAGCAACTGGATGAGGTAATCGAGGATATCAGGAAGATGATGATCGATTAGCAGAAACTGCCAGTGAGGGGAAGATGAGTAGAGGAAGACCTGCCATAACATTATGGCAACAGAGGAAGCAACAAAGCAGAGGAGCAGATGGACAGCTCCAAAGAATTGTTTGGGATCCAGGAGGATTTCAACAACGATGATGGGGATCTCATGAGCAGGAGATCATGAATTTTTCACAGTAGAGGAGTATGATGCAGGAGAATTTCTCCATGCTAGCAACGCGCCAACTGGCCAGGAACATCAAGCGCACATTCAAGGAGGAGAGGTGCCAGTCCTCTCTCATTTCAAAATTTGAATTTGTATTTAATTATTGTAAGGCTGGTAGAGCCAAAAGCCATGCATGTGCACAGTCTTAGAAAAAGGTTGCCTTAAATAGTTTTAAGGCTGAGATCTAGATCCGATTTTGACTAGACAACCATTCAATGAAATTGAATGTAAAATGAGAGTTGGTGAGGATGGAGGGAAGAGATCGAGGATCCCCTCTTTGTAAAAATATCCTTTGTATCTGTAGAGTAGGTCGATAGAGTCGGTAGAGAAGAAAAGAAGGTGGAATAGGGAGAAGAGAAGAGCCGAGACTCTGTTGCAGTCCGATCTCAAACACATTGTAAAGAGGCATTTCTTGTTTAATACAAAACATAGCAGTTTTTCCTACATGTTATTATTCATGTGTTTGTGTGTTCATGAATGAATGTCCTCATGCGTTTATGAGATGCTATAGATGTATGTTAGATATGAATTTGCAGGGATAGATAGATTTTACTATTTGTGAGTTCTTTGATTGCAGGTCTGGGTTCTTTGAGGCTTCATGCAAGAGGTTGCATGATAGAACACTATGGGTTCTGTAAGCCAGTGCATATAGTGCACTTCTGAATTCTATGGAATTTGGATGGAGTTGTGCCAGGGGGCACACCAGAGGAAGTCATTGAATCAAGGAGAAGCCTCAAGGTTTCTAAACACCTTGGAGGTAAGACTGTGTAAAGGAAGGCATAGAGAAGATAGGATTTCTGAGAATTCAGTGGAATCTCTACCAAGGGGGCATTGAGCATGTGTATAGAGAGAAGAGGAGGAACTCTGTTTCGAAGCTCGAAGAGAAAATATAATCATTGAGGATTCTGGAAAACTCTACTAGGTGGGCATTGAGTTGGTGCAAGTGTGCACAGAAGAGCTCTTTTGATTTCAGAGAAGAGAAGAAGTGTCATAGGAGGAGACACTCACAGGGTTATTGAACACCATGTGGCTCAGCAAGGAGTGTTTGAGAATAATTTGCCAGAGGGAACTTATATCCTTTCAAGGAGAGAAAGGGACAAATAGTATTGAGGTCCGAGTTGTTGAAGCTCAAGGAGGACAAATACCTGTGCAAGGATTGCACCAGGCCAACACTCGAGTGAAGTATCGATAGACAACCATTTGAAGGCTTGTCAAGCACAAGGAGTGTGCACGGAGTGAACTTGTCTCAAGTTCAGAAGATCAGGAGGAACAGTGCCTTCAAGCATAGAGCAATAGTTGAAAGGGGTTGCAGAGATCGGGGAACCCTTTGAGGGTTCACAAGTCGACGAAGCTCAGGAGAGACAACGTCCTTAAAATGCAAGCAGAAGATGAGGATACAAGCTTCACAAAGGAATCAAAGGCTAAGACCTTTGGGACTTGGAAAATGTTCCAAGGAAAATGAAGAAGGTGTAAGCTCAGGAGGGAGCTACAGTTGCTGTTAAATCAGCTGGATAGGAGAAGATTTGGAGTGTTGAGTTCATTTCCAGGCAACAGTAGTAAAGAACAACAGAAGAAAAATAGGTCTGGGCCATCGGATCTTGTGCAGATAGCCGGTAGCCATTGGATCTAGGAGGAGTTGCACGAGGTTTAATCCTCGTATGCAAAGGGGAAATCTCATCAAAGTCCTGAAGGAATTGGGATCGTCCATCGTTATAGAGGATGCGCAGCAGAGATCCAAACCCATCGGGGTTTCGGATATCGGAAGGTTGAAGGGCAAAGAATCGTGGAGTCGCTGCATTGCGAACTTCCGGTTCGTGAAATCCTGAAAGGATTGAAGCCGTAGGATCTCGAAAGATCTCAGTCGTAGATCACAGAGGAGGTAAGGCTTCAAAAAAATCAGGTTTCAGAGTTTTGGGACTCAAGAGGTGGATTTGTATGGTCAACACAACTCCCGAAATCCCAAAGAGTGAAACTCTGAAAGGTGGGTCCCGAGCGGGCCAGAGGATACGTGTGGCGATTAGCAAAGGAGCGGTCGAGGTTTTGGAGAAATCCCTGAAAAGGAGCATTTCGACATTTCAGCTACCAGGAATGAAAAGGGTAAGAGTTTAGGACTCTTGACTCGTGATATCCCGAAAAGATCCAAGCCGTCGGATCAGGAGAGGCTATGAGCCGTTGATCCTAGCTTTGGAGCTGGAGGTCTATGTTTCGAGGTTCGGTACTTTGGTATTTCAGATACCAGGAGTACGAGAGGCCAAGGATTTTGGCATCCTCGCATTGTGAAGGCCCGAAATGCAATAACCTGAAAACATATGGAGGAATATCATCGGGCCATGGAACAGGGTCACATATTTTGGAATTTCGGGATTCGGATTTTCGGCGATCCCAAAGACAAGGAGTCGGGGCATAGGGTGATGAAGATCCCAAAGTTGCGAAACATGACGTGCCTTTGGAATAATGCTGTGGTCACACAGAAAGCAGTCACATGGACCGAAATATGGGTCAGGGGGCTAATAGTCGATTGAGGCCTTTTCGGTAATTTGACATTCGGAGGTTGAAGAGACAAGGGGCTCGACAATAGGGTTCACGAAATCATGAAACCCAAAATCCCTTTTTCGGGAAAAGGTCACGGTCATATTTGGTGGTCGTGGGCAGGTGAAAGCTCACTCTTGGTGCATGTTTATGCAGGTGGGGTTTTCAGGAAAAGGATTTGTGGATCGGATTCTTGGTTTTCCGATAGGGATCCAAGGGAGCCACTTTAGTTCGAGGAAGAATTCATAATGAGCCTAAGATCGGGAGGTCATGCAGAACCTGCTGAGGCAGGGGTTACTGTGTCACATCTTCTATCAAGAACCTTTGTTGGAAACAACAGACAAGGTATACAAATATGAGAAAATAACTAGGTCTGAAGAAGTTGCTAAATTTCACTCACAAGTTTGGATGCTGTACTTTGATGGGTCTAAATCACAAGAAGGGTCACGAGCAAGATTTATCCTCATTGACCTGAAGGGGAAGCATAATTTCCTATCCTACAGACTAGAATTTGAATACACCAATAACACTGCTAAGTATGAAGCTCTAGTTTAGGGACTGAAGAAATCCACATAATTGAACATTAAAAAAATGAAATTTTTTGGGGACTCTGACATTATCATTAGGAAAGTGAAGAACACTATCCATTTCAATTCACCCCACTTTAGAAATTACCAACAAGAGGTGCATATACTAATAGAACATGTTGAGGCCTTCAATATTGCTATTGTTCCCATGACAAAGAATACTTTTTCTGATTCCCTAACCATTGCAGCCTCGAGATTATCCCATTTAGAAGACTATGAAGCCTTTAAGTTCACTATGGAACTACTCTACAAACCATCAATACCCAACAATATTTATAATAGAAAGGTTTTTGAGGGAGATGAACAAATTGTAGATTTTCTAACTAATCAAGAGAAATTTAAATATTTGGCTATTGATGATGAGGTATTCAAAGAACAACTCACATAAACTAATTTCCACGAACAAAAGAGAGGAACAGATCACTCTAATAATAAACCAAGGTTTCACACTATACCAAAATGGGTAGCCAATTTGGAGAACTTTTTCGACCTGAGGGAAAGATTTAAAGGGTCAAAGAACACAAAGACAAAGAGTTCATGTCGCATATACGAGACTATAAACCTAGGAACCCTGGAAAACCATAAGAATGTGAATCTAGGTAAAACAGTGTCTAAAAAAGATAGGAAATCTTATCTCAATATTTTTAGAGAATATCAAGATGTCTTTGCTTGGACCTACTGAGAATTGGAAACTTATGACACTCGCATTATCCAACACACGATCCCGTTAAAATTTGGAGTAAAACCCTTCCAATAAAATCTCAGGAAGTACCATCCATATTTGGAAACCCTGGTGTATCAAGAGTTAAAGAAATTACTAGATGCTAAGATTATCTTTTAGGTTAGACACTCTGTCTGGGTAGCAAATTTGGTTCCTGTCAGGAAAAAGTCTAGGAAGATCCGCCTGTATGTAGATTTGAGAAACCTTAACAGAGCATCAGAACATGATAACTACCCAGTCCCACCCATGGACCAACTCTTGCAGACCATGTATGGTTTTGAAATTTTCTCCCTTCTAGATGGTTTCTCAGGTTATAACTAGGTTCTAGTTTCAGACGAAGACTGATTGAAGACTACCTTCTGAACCAAGTGGGGAAATTTTTCTTATAAACACATGCCCTTTGGGTTTATTAATGCAGGGGAAACCTTCCAAAGGGACATGGATGCATATTTTCAGGGATTGATTAACAAATGTGTAGTAGTATATTTGTACAACATGATTGTGTATTCAAGAACAAACAATACCACATCCAACATCTAACCTAGATTTTCGAAAGGTGTAGGAAATATGGAATATCTTTAAACCCTAAGAAAAATATCTTTGGTGTCAAGGAAGGGAAACTATTAGGTCATATTATATCTCAAGCAAGAATTCGTATAGATCCCGAACGAATAAAGGCAATAGCTCAACTTCCCTTACCCCATAACAAAAAGGCTATGCGATTATTCTTTGGGAAAATTAATTTTGTGAGAAAGTTCACGTCCGATTTCGCTGAAACTGTCAAACCCTTACAAAAAATGATTCGCAAGGATGCAGATTTTAAGTGGGATGACGAGCAAAAATATTCTTTCAACAATATCGAGACTGCAATATCTCAAGCTTCGTTGCTACAAAGTCCCGTTTTTAGTAACTATTTTTTCCTCTATACTTTCACCTCCGACCAGTCCTTAGTTGTAGTATTGACTCAGAAGGATGATGATAACAATGAGACACCTGTATTGTTTATGAGCACTAATATTCAAGGAGCCGAATTGAAATACCCTACTATAGAAAAACATGCTTATGTAGTGTACAAAGCAGTAAAACATTTCAGGTCTTACATCCTCAAAAATCACACCAAAGTCATTGTGCCTAATCCCGCAGTCTGATCCCTATTCACTCAACAAGAGATGGGGGAGAGAAGGGGAAATTGGATGGCAGTTGTCCAAGAATTTGATCTAGATATAAGACTTTTCGAATTAGTTAAAGGACAAGGATTGTGTAAACTAGCCGCATAATCCCAAGATCGAATAAATGTAGACCCCAGGTGGGAGAATGAATTATCATTATGGTGTAGTGAAGATTTATACATTCCCCCAGGGAAAGAATATTGGTATGGGAAATTAATTTACCTCCTGCATCATGGGACTTTCCTAGAAAACTTAAGCCCTAAGGAAAGGAGAGTTCTTAGGCTAAAATATGTGCAATATCACCTCGTAAATTCAATACTTTTCCGTGTAAATTATGATGGAGTAGTATTGATATGTATTGAACGTGTAGATGCAAAAAAGGTTTTGATGGAGATCCATGATGGTCCTACTTTGCAGGAAATACCACATCTCAAAATATTAAGAGCCGGTTATTACTGGCCTGCTCTATTTAAGGATGCTTATACATACACTAGAAACTGTAAATCTTTCCAAATGAGCGCTGGAAGAGAGAAGAGGGAAACTGTACTACTCCAACCAATGACTATATCCAGACCATTCTATCAATGGGGGTTAGACGTCATAGGGAATATTACCTCGAATTCATGAAGACAACATAAATACATACTGACTTCTACGGACTATTTTACGAAATGGGCAGAGGCCATCCCTCTGACTCACATGAATGAAAATGTTGTAATCCAATTCATAGAAAAACAACTTATCAAAAGGTTTGGGATGCCTTCCGTTCTCATTTTTTAAAATGATTTTAATTTTATTATACTCTATTAACAGAGTTCACTCTGGAAAAAGGAATCATAATACGATATTCTGCAAACTACTATCCACAAGGAAATGGGGTGGAAAAATCAACTAATAAGAACCTAGTGAGGATCTTGAAGAAAACAATCATAGACAATCATAATAATTGGCATATATTGCTTCATAATTCCTTATGGGAAGATAGAGTAACACCCAAGGAAGCTATAAGAAACTCTCCATACTTTTAGGTATACAGACAAGAAGCCATTCTCCCAAATGGGTTATATCTTCCATCACTTTATCTTGCTCAGGGTTCAAGAGGATATCCCTCATTATTTATTCAAAAAAGAATTTATACCCTCATCATGCTTGAAGAGAAAAGGGAGAAAGAAAAATCTAAGTTCGTCACTCATCAAAAGATATTTAAAATATGGTTTGACAAGTATAAGGCCAAAGAGAAGAGTTTTGAAGTAGGAGACTTAGTCCCGAAACGAGATAGAGAAAATAAACCTAAGGGAAAGCATTCAAAGTTTTAGAATCTATGGCTCAGACCTTTCCAGGTATCCGAGAAAATTGGGGCATGCACATATCGATTTCAAAATTTGAGGGAGGAACTTGATGCCCTCCTAATGAATGGCCAAGACCTAAAACAATATTTATATTAAAAACAAATGTGTGTGTCTTTTTCATGTTTCTTTTTACATTCTGATTAGGATAAATGTGT
Organism: Picea glauca; assembly: GCA_000966675.3. Taxonomy (NCBI): domain Eukaryota; kingdom Viridiplantae; phylum Streptophyta; class Pinopsida; order Pinales; family Pinaceae; genus Picea; species Picea glauca. The sequence continues at coordinate 422,688 of JZKD02S1265812.1, read as the reverse complement.
AGGTTTAGGATTCCTTTTATTCCTGTCTTTTCTTTTTCTTGGTATTTTATTGTAGTAAAGTTGTGTTCTATAAAACATTGTTTGACCTTAATAAATATGGTGTAGCAATCTCATCTCCTAACTTACGCTTGCGTGCAACATAAGAAATGCTGGGAAATTACAAATTTCTTTAAGGAGATATATATCTTGTCTTTGAAAAATAAGAAAACTTGTTAAGTCATGAAGTGTTTGCCTGGTGGTCTAGTAAATCCCAAAGGGAAATATGACAAGTTGGAAAGGATCACATGTACCTCTAAACAAATCTAGGAAGATGTTTTCATTAACTATTTTATCTTGCAGATAACATACATCCTCCTCTCCAAATCACTCAGGGAATTTCTTCCAGAAATAAATCAATTCTATTAAATGAGTGCAAAGTCGAAGAGGGTATGAAGATAACTCCACTGGGGATATGGATGCTCACTGGAAGCGAATCAAGGTCTGTGATGTCAGGGTGACTCCGACAAGGCTATGGACGCTTGCTAGCAGCAAAGAAACACCGTAGCAAGGGAATATTGATAACTAAAACGATCTCAATCCAGTGAATGACTTACATGTCTCTTGTCAAAGAGAGGCATGGGTCACGATCAAGAGGAATGAAAGTGGGATAAGGGATGAATTCCATAGGTAGACCCAAATTCACAAATCTAGGATATTGTACACGCATGGAGAGGAAATACTTTGATAAAAGAGAAGCCAATTAGTTTCTCAACTAGCTTCTACACAAGCTAAGCCAGAAGGAAGGAGAAAATATTCATCTTTCTCCCAGAGAATCTCCATTTGTTGAGAGCTTGACACACCCTAAAATATTTTATGAATTTTTTTCTCTTCTGGGTACCACTTGTTTTATTTTGTTATGATTTTTGGGTACCACTTGTTGTGTCGGGATTGCTAAGTTTGTTTCCATGTCTCATCATCGATTAAGTTGGATTTATTTGGACCTGTCAAAGTGAAATCTTTGTATCTAAAAAATAACCTAGAATTTTAACTAAGAATTCACAGCTAAAAAATGTGACCCACGCACTTATGTTCGGCATTGGAAAAATCTGAGCAATAAAATGACCACATAGTAACAATAATCATTGATCTTCAATGTATCATTGACACCGATAAAAAATTAAGAAGATCTGTGCTGGTTGTTCACAAAGAAGATTCAAGAAATGTATGATATCCCATCGATGCCAGTGAAATATGAGAGGGATAAACATTGACGTGGGCCATGACGAACCTCTGATAACCGATTACTGATGTGTTTGTTTAGGGTCGATGAAATATCAAAAAATTAAATCATGGGAAATTTTTAGCGTTTACACATCGCCGATCCCCGATGCATTTTCGGCATTGACAAGTCTTGAGGGGTTAATCCAGGAACACTTTTTTAAACTTACCACCAATCTCTGATCCTTGATACTTTTTCAGCACTGGTAGGGTAGGACATGTTTGTTGAAACACTTATCTAATGAAAATCCCTGATTTCGAGTAAAACTATTAAACAAAGAAGCCAATTAAACGCCACATGTCTTTGCTGCGTGGGCATTTTGTATGACCTAGTTTCATCCCGAGTCATCTTAGGTTTCCCCATGTCCTAGTCACACTTCCAGGTCAACATTTCCACATCAACGCTATATGGTAAGATGGATTAGAATCAAAGATTTTTCCAAGAGATATCAACGAACGTTGTCTAAAGAAAAGTGTCGACTCCCGATCCACCCATTTAAATTAGCGGAATGATGGGACATTTTCAACACAAAATAAGATTGGAATGTGCCATTTAATAAACCAATTAATGTTTCTCTCCACATATGTTGCTTCCCCAGGTGTCGATTGAATAAAAAGAATTTGAAATCACTGATGAACCAAAATATACCTTGGGCCTACGTCGTTAACCTGCGACTGCATTTAAATCTCGATCATAATGCGGATCTAGAGACAAATTTTGTAGAACCGCACCTACACCCTGAATTGAATAACTAATGTGACAAGGTAAGTATTATCTCCATTTAAATCACTAAGACAATTTCGAACCCCAACATTCTACACACAAGTTTCTCATTTCCAGAGAAATCAAAGAAGCGAAGAGAGCGTCTCAAGAGTTGAGCTTGATTCTCAGAATTCTAAAACCAGGTTAAGCTAGTGTGAAGAAGAGGTATGTGTTAATTTTATCATTTTGGTGGTCACATTTTTATGTATCAACATTATATATACAACATGGTGGCTAACATTGTTCTCTCTGCAGGAAAAAATGCCTCCAAGTAAGCCAACGACCAGATGCTCGCTAAGGGCATCAAAATTGAAGGAAGCAAAGGTCGGTGAAGGATATTCTCCTGGCCTGCGAGGTAGTTGGAGTTTTCTACCAGAGCGGAACCAATCATCAAAACATCAACTAAGAAATCATTTGCTCAACCTCTTTCTTTTTTTGATACATAAGCAAGCACTGGATCAAAGATAATTCTCCCACAATGGGGAGATTTGTTCAAAATATATAACCAGTAAGATTGCCCAAATTTTATTACCTACAATGACCCAGATGTAAGGGCGCTCAATGACCAGGTTTTTCCAAACATCCGGCGGTCATGCCTTCATATGGTAGCCTGCCAAACCCCAGTCTTTCCTTGCATTGAGACTATGGGTTGGATAATCGACCATGCAGACGCGATGAAGTTCCTAGTCAATGATGTGAATGGCAGATGTGTCGGTGGTTTTCTCCCGACATAGGTCCAGAAATATTACAAGATCAGGGACCCAGAGGACCGGTTAAACACAAATTTTGTAGTGAATTTCTATGAATTCCATGACACGAGTCGATTAATGGCCTCCTGGTGGAAGGGAGACAAAAAATTCACAAACCAGAGAAACAAATGGTATGGGACAACAAATATAAGGGAGTCATATATCTACTTGATGGCTCTAATTTTTCTATTATACGGGGATAAATATTGCACTAAGTTCTTAGAGGCATGGATTCCCCTGGCATACACTGTGGCTATTTCTGGGAGTAGCTTCAAATGGGGAGAAATCATCTCCAATAAATTGAGAACCAATATATTGCAGGCTTAGACACCAAAGGAGAGAGAAGCGCCCACTTTTCACATGGCTTCATGTCTGCTAGACGCAATTTGCGCAAGGAATGTCTTTGACTCTTTGTCGACATGAATCTGAGATGGCATGTCGCATAGCTACCTGTACATGTCTACTTCAACATTCCATGGGAAAACATGTACAAGAAATATTATTCTCTCATTTGTGATGAATTCATAGCTCGAGACCATGAGGCTGAGAGTGCCTTAGAGACTAAATTTCTCGACCTATCGGGGACCCCACAAGACAATTCCAGGGATGAACTAGGTTCTGGTGAACAAGAAGAGGAATTACAACAACTAGACATCGACACCTCAACAACCGATCACCAAGTAAGTATTGAGTCTATGTTTGTCTCTCTAATTAAGGCCGATACCTCACCATATGATGAACCCCAGATGAAGGTTGAGCCATTGGAACACACAGAAGTTTCCCCTATCAAAGAAGTACAAGAGCCAGTAGTAGAGAAAATATATACGGCCGGAAGAATGAGAAACACTTTAACCCGGGGAGACCAAAAAATCCCCTATCCCGTGGATGAGGTCACCAATATACAGGTGATTTATTATGACAGGAAGAGGAAAGCCATAATGAGGAGAACAACCAAGAAAATTAGGCTTACGTTGGATAGTGCGATTATCATCACCATAGAATAGAAGATACTTAGGACATAAAATGTGAATACATCTGAGCTAATCAGTGCAGGGATGGCTATCACTGATGCTATGCTAGATTGAGAAAAGTGAGATGAAAAGGAGTTGGCCATCGTAAAGAAGGAGCTATACCATCTACGCCATCTAGTGAAATATTACCAAGACTCCACACAAGCAACAATTTTTTTGAAGAGTGAATTCCAAGATGCATATGCAGGATTCATGAGTGAGAAACATCACTTCATTTCATGTATAGCCAATTTCCAAGAATACACTCTCATGGCACTGACAACCTATAAGGATGTGGAGAGATGGTATGAAAAGTCATACCAAGCTGTAGAAGGAATCAATTACATCAACACAGTGCAGAAGGGCTGAGACACAGAGGAGCATGGCATTCGAGTGCTGATGGATAACAGCATCACCTGGATTAGGAAGGTAGTAGAATACTGGGTAAGTATGGCCCATGAACCTCAACGAGAAATAAAAAAGAGGTGGTCCGAGTGAAAAAGAAGCTAGGAAAATATCAATCGGGAGATGAAATACATTGGCCTCCCAGAGTTCAGCTCACCTGAAGAATTTTTTGACTTGCATGACATAGTTAAATGACCATAAAACTCAACATGGGAAGTAGAGATCGCACAGGTGGCGAGCATGACACCGGGTCAGGTACAAATGTTTATGGAACATCTGATTAAGGCTCATATGGTTATGCAACGTTTAAGTGCCAAAGTTATGAAATATAGAGAATGAGCAATAGAGATGAAGGAAACCCTTTCAGCCTCGATGGACCAACACAGATTCCCATATGCTAACACATGCGAGGATCTCTTCGTCAAGTGATAAGAATATGAGAAGAGTCATCCACTTTAGTAGAACCACAAGATGATTTCCATAGAACAAAGAGATCAAGCGCCATGTGGAAATATTTTTTTTTACTTAACACAAACTTGTAGTATCTTTTTTTAGTTAGTGACTCTTTATAAATAGGGGGATTTACCTTTTAGAAGGAGTCGATGGTTTTGGGTAAAAGACCCTCTTTTTGAGAATTGTAAAGCATTATTTATGAGCAACTTTAATTAAGAAGTTTGTTAGGGTCCTAACCCGCACATAGGTAGATCAATATATTCGGATGTAATAAAGGTCAATATTAATAAGGCCTTTCAATAAAATAGAATAAGGCGGATGTAAGAAGACCTAAT
>JZKD02S1265812.1:389475-404518 GCA_000966675.3 Picea glauca | reverse complement strand
AGACAACCACTAAAATTAACGATTAATTAAAATCAACTAGACTTTATGTTTGTAGGGTCCATCAACTAGTCTAGGCTAGAGCCTTGATTTAGGATTGGAGAGGAAACTCTTCAAGAATGAAAAAACAAACATAAGAATCTGTGCTAGGGAGTGTTAAGAGTCCAGTATCATGAAATTTATCTGGGACCCCCCTCTAAGACAGGGGATAAACATGAGGTCACGTGTGGAAAGGTAGTGGAGATAACCCCTCCAAAGCCAGACCAAGCGTAGTGGGGAACTCATATAGAGGGCTTATCTTGGGATTCCATTGATCACATTTTCCACATAGATTCTTGGGTCTCAAATCTGTTCAAGGTCCTCATTCGTCTTCCATAACACTTTCTTTTGATACCCTTGATAGGTTTCAGGCTTGATACCTTGCTCATTGCGGTCCACCCGAATGTCGACTGTACCCGCCTGGTGACTGTTTGTGCGTTGGCAACCTAGTTGCCTATCATTCTAGTGACTTACACAGGTGAATGCGGTGGTATACCATAGTACCTAGGACAAACATCGAGCCACTCTTTGCAGAGAATACCCGAAGGGTGTTTTCACATTCAAGTTTCACTTGCACCGGTAAGTTACTCTAGTGTTGGTTGTTGTAATTGTTCTTCTAACTAGCTAGTGACTGCTTGTTTTATATCATAGGTACTTTTTCTAGTGCGTGCTGGTTTTCAAATGATTACAGATATCCCTAGTGTTTATTTTATCTTCTCACACAGTGGAGGATCAGGAGTTCCACCGATCGCGAAGGCTTTTGGGCCTGCTGTCGGTTGACCTCAAACCCCCCCCGCGCCACTGCTAAGGCAAAAACTAGACCAGAAAGGGTCTTTTGAGACAACCGGGTTACAAGAAATTGTGCCCAACCCATCTTCAAGAGGAGAACATTTGATTATAGAGGAACCAATCATAGTGTCTCAAGAAACAATGGAGCTAAACGCTGCTACTTCTTTAGGGAATACTCATATTCCCTCCACGAATGTCACTATAGGGGGTGTTCCACCTCCTAACCAATCGTCGCTGGTCTGAGCCACTATGGTCTTGACTGCTTCTACCTCGAGCACTGGTCTGATTCCGTCTATGGTGGCGATCAATGCTCAGTTTACCCAGAGTGCAACAGGCCCTCCGTTTTCATATGGGATGCCTGGCTTCGGGACAAGTACTGTACTTTCCTCCTCCACTCTACATAATTTAGGTCTAGGGGCAGGGAGTTCCAATTCTCCTCTGCAAAGATCTATGGGGGGAATTTCAACCCCCTTTATCACTTTCCCTTACAACGGGGTCATATACCTCCTTCATCCCCCTCACTTGGCAGTGTTCATCAACACTTCATCAGGCCAAACGTAAACTTGTTTGGAGTAGGTAGTTAAGCACTCCCTTCTTATAACATGCCAGTTGGTTAGACACCATTCTCTTTATTTGACACATTTGGTCACACCACTTTCTTCTCAATTTTCATCTTGGCTGGGGGCAACCCCATTTATGGACAACCACATCCTGTACAGGGTACTATTCCTATACAGGGGGAAAACTTAGGAATTCCTTCCTCACAAGGACCTTGGAATCCATGGTAGGGACTAGTTCCCTTGTCAGGGATGCCAATCAAGGGAAACCCCTTCCATATCTAGTGGAACCCCGGTCAAGGCTCAACACCTATGTCCGTCGGATCAACAGGGGGAAACCTTCCCAAAATCCTTGGAATGCGACGCAAGGCCAACCCTTTACATCATATTATGGGAATCGACTGATGACGTCTCAACAAGCGCATAATCTGTACGCTAGTCATGACCATGTTTATTACCAGAGCCCTGGCCAACAACCCAACTTTTCTTAGAAACTTGGTGCTATTCAAACTCCAGGCTTCTTTTTCCTTGGTTACAATCCACAACCCAAACTACCCTTTCTGGTAACTCTGCACTTGCCAGACTTAACAAGGTTATTAAACAACCCCATCTGTCATGATCCAAGTTGGCCTCCTATGTTGACCGAGTTTCCTTAGGACATTCCAAAGTTCAAAGCCAAGCCCAACAAAGATCCTAGCGATCATGTGATTACTTTCCACTTATGGTGCTCGTCTAACTCTTTGAGAGATGACTCCGTCCAGTTGTGATTGTTTCAATGCACTCTCATAGGGAGTGTTGCCAAATGGTACATCGAGCTCAACCGCTCACGATACTCTTCCTTCAATGAATTGGAAATGGCTTTCTTAAACCATTTCCAATTACTTGTGAGATATGACACCGACACTGAATTGCTGGCCAAATTTGAGCAGACAAAAGTGGATCATATCTTGGATCACATTCGAGAATGGAGATGCCAAAAGAGTTTGATAAAAGTTCCAGTCCCACCAACATTCTTGCTAGAGTGGTTCCTTAAGTCTTTGGTACCCTAGTTGTCTAAATACGTCACGACATCCGGGGTGTTTTCCGAGGAAGATGCGATAATGAGAGATCAACATTTAGAGCTGATTTACTCTCAGTCTGGTTTACTTTACAATTTTTTTTCAGATGCACTGAGGTCAATACTTGATAATACTAGACAAAGGTCTGGACCACATGCCGATGGAATTATTGGTTCAACACAAATGAAACCCGCTGATCCATTGTCAAATCAATTGCAACAATTGTCGATACAACAGACAGTGACCAGCCAGACCACCAGTTCGACTATTCCCCCTACCCAAAAGTTGGATGTACACAGTGTGCAAACTAAAAACCCAAATGCCACCCAATAGCCTAATGGAAAGAAGAAACAATGAAAGAAGGGTAAGGGGGATAAGAAAACAATCGATAATGCTAGTGGGGGCAACACTGAAAAGAATAAGTCGAAGCATCCTTGTAATATTTGCAAGGAGGACCACCTCACACATCAGTGCCCTCGGCTTGCAGAGGGCCATAAGTTATTGGCACAACAACAAACTTCTGTGTTAACAAACCCATTTCCACATGGGAAAAACGTAACTCAAGCCTCTTCGAGCACCGAGGGGGGCAGTCAGGGACCCCCCCATCTTCGAGTAATCCTTTATCCACAAATGTGTATATGATCAAAGGTGATGCCAATATATTGACTAGAGCACATGATTACGGAATAACAAGCACCTCTGAGAAGAGAAAAGAAGATGAAAACCCACCTCTTCCTCTCCAGATTGAGAAGACATTGGGCGAAACAATGACACGCATCGCAAAAGGTTCTTTCAAGAAATCTTCTCACAATCCGAATGCAAGGGCCGCCCAAAATTACTCTGTGGTGGAGGATTTGTCACAAACCCCTTGTGCAATGTTTTCTTTGGAAGTCCTCCAGTGTTGCCCTTCCCAAAGAAAAGCTCTGTTAGCTTCCCTAGGATCTGCTAAGACTTGTAATCCGGGAACGATCATGCTTGATACGACTAACTTAAAACCTTGTCTTCCTTACCACGTATCATTTCAGATAGTAGTGGATTACACCATGAAAACTTTTACTTGGAACATTTTTCGCACAGTGGTTGATGAGGGCACTTCGACATGTGTGATGTATTTTTCATGTTGGAAGGCCATCGACCAACCCGTTTTGTCTCCGTCACCTACTCTTCTTATGAATTTTGACGATCATTCTTTCCATCCACATGGGATCATCCCCTCTTTCCACATGCAGTTAGGGGGAAAAATGTGTGTGTCAAAGTCAAAGTGGTTGATGAGTCTCTCGACTACAATCTCTTGTTAGGAAGGAGTTGGACCTATGCTATGCAAGCAGTGGTTGTGACAATTTTTGGGGTCTTGCTGTTTCCACATGACGACCGAATTGTGACTATTGATAAATTATCCTTCTCTCATCCTGACTCTTCATCAGGAGTCTCAATGGTCCCGATGATTGATAACCCTCATCCCGACATCGTCAACATAGGGGTTGGTTTGTGCCCACCTTTGATGGGTACTTTCAATTACCCACCTTCGACCGACAATGTCCATTACATGACGACTTTCCCTGACCAACCTCAGGCTGAAATTTTTTGAATCTCGTCATTTCACACGATGTACTTTAATGATCCGTGGACTCTTAATTCCCCATCAGCCACGATGAAAGGGAAAGAGCACCATGGCATGGCCATGCCTCTGTCCATGATAGAAGTTGCATACTCGATTATTCAACAAGCTTCCGCCGACCCCGACCTAACTCTCGCACAAGAGTTAGATCCAGTGCTTGAGCCTATTTGGGATCAAGGTTCCCTTGCTAATACAGATTCTTTAGACTTAGTCTTTCCCTCAGACGAGGTGATTATTGAGGAAATGAATAGTTTGGATAGACCCTGGGATGATCTTCATCATAGATCCTACTTCCTCCCAGAGTTAAGACGAATTGAAGCATGTGAATTCACTATGATTATGAATGGAGATAAAGCTTGTCCTATCAATCCTTTGGAAACACACACAATTTACACTGAAGGAAATATGGCAACAATAACTGAAAAATACCTATCGACATCTCCAGAATCCCTGGCATTGTGGAGAATATCTTCGTCGGAGCGGATTGCTCCCTCGAGGAGATTCAAATCTACACGGATTTATTGAAATATTTCCATGACTTGTTTGACTCATCTTACGAGGAAACGCCAGGCATAGATCCAAGAATCGTTGAACATGAAATCATGACTTATCCTGATGTTAAGCCGGTCCGACAAAATCTTTGTCCGGTCAATCCTAGGAAAGAAACAACTATTAAGGCTAAAGTAGTGAAACTGCTTAAAGTTGGTTCCATCTACCCCGTCCAATTGACTCAATGGGTGTCGAATCTAGTGCCATTCAATAAAAAATAGGGTATGATTCTCGTATGTATGGACTTTCGTGATATGAAAAAGGATTGTCCAAAAGACAATTTCCCCACGCCATTTATTGACTAGATTGTCAATGAATGCGTAGGTTGCGAGGCCTTTACTTTCATGGATGGATTTTTGGGATACAATTAGATATAGAGCAAGCCAAAAGACCAACAAAAAACCACTTTCATTTGTCCGTGGGGTACATTCACTTATCGGAAGATACATTTTGGTTTGAAAAATGTTGGAGCTACGTTTTAGCAGGCCATGTCTTTTTCTTTCCACGAACTCAAACACATAGTCGAGGCTTATCTTGATGATTTAGCGTCATGATCTCACAAGAGAGTCGATCATCCTACACACCTCCGATTTATCCTTGAATGGTGTTGCTACTACTGAATCCACTTGAATCCAAACAAATGTAGTTTTTGCATCACATTAGGTCATCTACTAGGTTTCATAGTTTCGACAATAGGGATCATGGTCAATCCTCTAAAGTTTGAAGCAATAGTTCAATTTCCCCTCCCATGAACCATCCCTCAGCTTCAAAGTTTGCAAGGAAAATCGAACTTTTAACGACGTTTCATCGCAAACTATGCCGAGATCACAAAGGGTTTTATGCATTTATTGAAGAAGGACGTTCCTTTCCATTGGGATGAAGCCGCTCAATGCTCTTTTGCAGCGTTGAAACGCACCCTCACATCAACCCCTCTGCTTCGGCCACCCAATTATAATAAATATTTCTTATTGTACTTGGCCACTGTGGAGTCGACCATCGGTATGGTATTAGTTCAGGAGGATGATTTGCTCTCAGAATACGTGATTTATTACCTGAGTTGAGGCCTAGTTGGACCAGAACTCAATTATTCCCACATTGAAAAACTTGTGTTGACAACAGTCCATGCTATCCAATGGTTCCGTCATTACATCTTGCTTTGCAAGACCACTGTCATTGCCGTTGTGAATACATTTCAATACATATTAACACGATGCGTCATCAACGAAAATATCAGTATATGGATTATTATCCTCTAGAAATTTGAATTGGATTTCGTTTCGGAAAAATCCAAAAAGTCGTTGGTCTTTGTGGAACTCATATCGGAACTTCCGGTCGAATCAAGTGATGTAACACCCGACGAGTCGCCTATCAAAGGAGACATGTTTTTGATTGTGTCTTCTGACCCCTGGTATGGAGATGTGCTTATCTATGTCTATACTTTGAAGTGCTCCGCCTATGCTTCTTGTGATGAGCATCGTCGTATACGCCATCAGGCCAAGAACTATCTCATACTTGAGGACACTTTGTATCATTGAGGTGTAAACTACATCCTTCGCCGATGTCTCACTCATGAAGAAGCAGAAATCATGCTTAACGATTGTCACACTGGAGCATGGGGTGGTCATTTGTCTGGGTTGGAAACGACCCAAAATATTCTACGAGCCATTAAATTTTGGCCGACATTAATCAAAGATTGTGTTGAATCAGTCAAGAAGTGCCACCCGTGTCATATCTTCTCTCGGAAGATGAGGGCACACCCCGCTCCCATGTTTCCCTTTATTATCGTTATTCTGTTCACTAAATGGGGGATTGATTACACTACATGCAACCCCCCTTCAACAAGGGGGCACTGCTATATCATCGTAGTAGTAGACTACTTCACCAAGTGGGTCGAAGCTATGCCAATGTTCAAATATGACGGGGAGACAACAACTCTCTTTTAGTTCAACCAGATAATAGCAAGGTTCAGCGTCCCCAGAGAGATTGTCACTGACCATGGAAGTCACTTTCAGAACAAAATGATGACTAAGTTAACATCAAATCTTGGGTTGCAGAAAGAACATTCATCACCCTACTACCCACAAGTGAATGGTCAAGTGGAAGCTGCAAATAAATCTCTTAAAACCATTCTATAACGAACGATCAATTCAGCCAAGTCAAATTGGCATTTGATGTTATACTCAACATTATGGGCTTACTGAACGCCTATTAAGACTGCAACCAGTTTCTCACCTTTTCAACTCGTTTATGGGCTGGAATTAGTCTTACCCATAGAGTGCCAGATCCTGTCTCTAAAGTTGGTAGTACAGTTATTTCCATATACTTCACCACTTGAAGAGCATTTACTATACCTTGAATAGATCAATGCGTAGCATCGTGATGCAACCTTGTCTAATGAGGCTCACAAAAAAAAATTCAAGTGTTAGTATGATCAGTCCATTTTCCCTCAGATTTTCTCTGAAGGTGACCTTGTCCTGGTCTATGACCAAGATAAGGACCCCCCGGGGGTAGGCAAGTTCAAACCCATGTAGGTCAGACCTTTCATCGTGAAATAAGTACTTCAGAAAGGTGCTTATCATCTGGTGGAATTTGAGGGAAATGTTTTGGTGGAGCCTAGAAATGGGCTCTACCTCAAGAAGTATTACTCATAGGTGGGTCGCCTTGGGTGACTTTTTGTAACATATGTATAGTCTTTGTACTATTACTTTTAGTTTTGTCTTTTGGTTTTGTGGACGTGTCATTTTTGATGTTATGTTTTTTCAGTGTGGCAGATGTCAAGTGAATCAAAGGTGTTTTTTGGGTTCGCGGACAACGCTAGCTGACACACTCAGAGGCTTGCTTCTGTAGCTTGGGTTATTTTCACACCTCAGGGCCAGTTGCTATCTTCAGAAGGTATCTATTTAGGTGACATCATAAACAATGTCGCTGAATACAATGCAGTTCTTGAGTTTCTTCGTGACTCTTTGTCGCTTGGTATCTCTCACCTACGAGTCAATTTAGATTCTCAACTGGTTGTGTCTCAGTTAAATGAATTTTACCATGTTCATGATCCTACTCTACACCGATGGTTCCTTAGGGCACGTCTCTTAGAACGAAGCTTTGATTACATTACATATATCGATGTTCCTAGGAGATTAAATCAAGTTATAGATATTCTAGCTAATCATATATTAGATTGGCATATTGCACACATGTAAGAAAAACACACACACACACACATGTAAATAAATTCAAAAATAAATGTAATCCATAAAACACAAAAATATTTAAATACGCATATATATTGCAAAGTATCAGAGTACATAAGTGGGCGCGAGCGCCTCAAAAAATATGTGTCTAGTAAAGAGTCATGGAGCTTATGCCCTCAAAAATATACAAATGGTGCCTTTGACACATAAGAAGTCTAGTATAAGCTAAGGGTGGGGCCTGTGGGCCCTGTCATAGTGAACAATGATGTTAGCCAGACGCTGAAAAAGCTGGACCCAGGTCCGTGGTACCCCAACAACGCGAGTCCGCAAGGACGGTGGGAGAACCTCGATCTCCGCCATGGGGATTGTCCGAGTAAGAATGGTGAGGTTCCACTATACCTGTCTCAATACTCTATCAGCCTCTTCGGCTGGAGGTCCCCTTGCTGCTACTGGTCCACCGGCTGCAGCTGGTCCTGCCTCTGGTCAAGGACATCGACTAGTCCTTGAAAATTCCACTAGACGCACTGGCCCCACATATGCATAAAACAGATACATAGTTGTCAGATACTCTGGTACACAAAAAACAATTGATATATATGAAAAAACATAAGAATTAAATAACTTCAGAAAACCAAAAACAAACTTACCCATCTCTCCTTGCTCCTCTCCAGGAGGTACTGACATCTTAGGATCTCTAGAGAAGTTGATCTCGACATAGGGGTAGTCCTCTATGGCTTTGTCACGCCCACCAAGCAAAAAACTTGTCGTTGAAGGTCTCAATAGTCCTTCCTCCCCCCTATCACGAAAACAATGCCGCTCATCTACATAGCGCGGGGTGAGAGGCCTCGTGCCCTCATATCGTCTCTCTAAGACTGAAACTAGGCACTCTCTCGAAGAAGAAAGCACAAAGAATAGTCCCAAACCCAAAGTTTTTGTGTCTCCACATTCGACACTCTGTTAGATTCCTCTTCATACAATCTAGTAATGTGGTGCTCCATTCAAAAATTTGTGCATTTAAGCACTGAACCACACAATTCATGTGCACCTGGGAAGCCTAATGCAAAGACGTAGACCCAATGATCTGCCCAATGAGCAACACTATCACTTTCAATGATAAGTTTGAAATCTTTTTTATTGGCACCTGTGTGCCTATTTTGTCTATGCTGGGTTCACAATGGAGTCCAATCAACTCTGATATGTTGTGAGGCTTGGAGGGAAAAGTGAAAAAATTGACTCGTTCCCCTCTCCTTGAGAGGCCAGTCAGAAAGTAGATATCCTCGGTCGTTGGAGTCAACGAATTTCCCACAAGCATGAAGGCCTATGCGTCAGGATGCTAATAATCAACCAAGGCGTTCAATAGCCTAGGTTGTGCCTGCATGAAAGGAAAATGGAAAAAATTTAACAAACCACATTGCAACAATACATCAAGAGCATTAGGGTCCTCGTCGACCAAAATATCAATGCCCTCATGCTCTCTCTCTCTCTCTAGTGAACATACATCCTGTAATAGACAAAGTTCAGGAGGGTTAACTCTTGCATTTTTAATTTTTTTTTCCACAAAATGGAGGGTACACGCGGGTTGTAGTGTGCACATGTGCAACTTTTCTCCTTCCCACATGCACATGCAGGCTGTCATAGGACAACCCACGTATATGTAGGGCTGACCTTTTTTAAGGTCGACGCCCCTCCAAAAAAATAAATTAAATGCATAAAGGAAGAATTGAATTACAAGAGGGGTTAGTATGTACTTACTTGGTCCTAGCAGAAGTTCGTTTCGTCCACTAAGGCTCCCATAATCAACTCTTTTCACAAAGGGGTATTTTTGGATTTTAGTCAATTTCTCAATTAGCAATGGTGATAATGAGCTGCCAGCTTCTATTTATAGACTTTTTGGCCACTTTTTGTCGTTTTTTGGACCCTTTTGTCATTTTTTCTAATCTGAAAATCATTTTATATGGTTCAAGAGTTTCTTAGGGGATGTTACAATAAGTGTTACTTTGGGTATTTGGATTTTTTTTGGCGATTTGGGTCATTTTAAAGGTATTTTGGTGAAAAGTCATTTTTTCAACTTTGTGCATGTAAGATAGATTTCCACTTCCACTGGTTGCACCTCATTGTCTTTTTCGATTTTCCATAGGATTGATCCCACCGAATTGTGATGGGGAACCCTCTTTTTTCTCTAGAAGTTTCGTAATTTAGTGGTAGAGCCTACCTGTACATGGGTGCCCTAGGTAGATCCTGGTTGCATTTTGGCATCCATGCTGTCACTAATGACTATAGGCTGGGGAGTCCTTTTTAGTTTTTCCTAATTATGAGTATGAGCCTCATTTTCACGATTCATTATCTTGCTTGACCTCACCCTCAGGACTCCCAAAACACAATGGGTCTTCTTTTAAGCCATTTTTAGACCCTCTAAAAATGAAAAGATTGCCGAGTGATCTTGTTGACCTTCACACTCGCTAAAATGAAATTTGAAGGCAGGTCTATTTGGTGGTAGTTTACCCCTTTTTCGTTCTGGATGTTCAACTGTACGAACAAAGGTATCCTCTAGGAACTTCAGTCCCCTAGAAGACTATTCTCAGGTATAATTTTAACCCTTTTTCGGGCCCGAGGGACTAAATTTACAAAAAAGGAACCCCCACAGAGTCCATAGTTAAGCTCTTTTCAGACTCCCTAAAATTGAAAATATCGTCAAGTGAGCTTGTTCCTTCACACTCATTAAAATGGTCCAGAAGAACATCCCATACAGAGTCCATAGTTAATTTTTTTCAGACTCCTTAAAAATGAAAAAATTGTCGAGTGATCTTGTCTTTATCACACTCGTTAAAATGGTTTTGAACAAACGTCTTTTCAGTGCTAGTTTACCCCTTTTTCAAACCGACTAGCCTACCTTCGAAAATGGTACCCCAACGGAGTCTCCTTTTACAGTTTTTCAGACTCTCTAAAAATGAAAAACTGTCGGGCTTACCTTCTTTGGGCTCGTTAAAACCACATCGAAGGGCATTACCATTGTGTCTTATTAATCAAATTTGCATACCTACGCCTTTAGCCTAATGCCGAATCCATGTTTCTCTCAACTGAACCATCTGAAGCATGCTTTATACACAAGCTCTGTAGCACTTTTCCTCTGCGTCTTGACACCTTAGCCCATAGAGGATTTTTCCCAAGCGTCCTTTTCCTGCATATGACCCTTTGCTCTGAGAATCCATGTGTTCCTTGCACTTGGAACTAGTATGTCTGCGACACTCTATCCTCATTTGTAACGTATCATTCTTTTATTCTTTTTCAAGATTTCCAAAATTACTGAAAAAGACAAAAAAATCAAATATACCCCAAAAAGAGGAAGGGAAAAGTATTTTCTTTTTGTTGGCAGCACAATGAGTCGCCCTTCGACAAAGCACATCCTTCCGTTTGTTCGTCAAGATTTGGGGTTTAACCCGACCTTAGGAAGTTGTTCTCGCTACATAGAGATATGTCCTCCTTCGTTTGGTTATTTTTCCAAACATTTGGAGAGTTTGCGTTGCCTCCTGCATCATAGACTCATGTCAAATACCATGCTGCCTAAGTCTCATCTTTTCTCATGCTATTTTCTAAGGGAATTTTTTACCAATATTGAGTTGGCCCCTCTGCAGTTTGTCTCTTTCCCTCATGCCTAGCCATCCCGAAATTCTAATCAAGTCTTTGTTCGAAATCAATGAAGCCCTTAGCCTGATCATCAAGATCTTCTAGTCCATTCCTGACAAGCCATTGAAGACCTCTGGGTAGTGAAGTCATACACTCATATTACACTCCTACATGAGTTGTGAATATTTTGAAGTTGTTTCTCAAGCTTTGAAGGCCTCATCTCCAGCCATCAGGCCTTATCAGCTTCTGGAAGATGGATACTATACATGTATATCTTTTTGATTTCGAGATGTAGATCCGTTGTGTATTGCTCGCGGCTACACTTTATATAGTTATATGACATGGATATGCAATGTATTTGATTGGCATCCATGATCTTATTTCATCCCGAGCATGGGTATGCCCGCTTCGGTGAGACAATTGTTATTTTGCAGATGACACCTCTCGAACTCTGGTCCCTAGGCTCACTTGTTTCGCACGTTGGTAAATATTGGTAATGTATGTTGGCCATCAGATGCTCTTCTAACCTCATACATTAGGGAGCATCTGTTATAACCCTAATTTGCACCAGACATGCATACCTGGCATCATACCATCTCATTTTCCATTTTTGCCAAGCCACTACTGAACAACTCTTCTTAAAAACAACCTTTTTGAAGGCAAACATGCCCTGTTCCACTACTGCACGCGTGTATATGCTATCTGACTCACTACAACCCACATATACCTACAAAAGCACAAAAAATAAGAAAGTTGCAGACGAAATACAAATTTTCGGGTAGGTTTCCTAAAACCGTTTGACCGCCTACATCCGGTCATTCAACCAAATACCTAGCCATTTTCAGCCTATAAAAGAAGGGGTAGGGGTCCCATTTGGAAGAGGAAAAATAATAGTAAAGAAACTCTACCCGATTTGGCATTCCCCTTGCCCCAACATTTTGCAACCATTGTGTGAGAATTGAAGAGGAGAAGCATATGTGGAAGCGGTTGGTGCACAGTTGAAGAAAAGCCTAGGACTAGATTCGAGGAGTAGTATCCGATCTCACCATTGTAAGTGACTTTTGTGAGGTTAATAGAAATAGTTACTTTTCTCATCCCATCGTATGAGGTATTCAATATTTAATTTTGATTTATAATTTTGGAACCTCTAACCCACTAATTCATATATGAGATGCATGTTCGTAGTTCTTTGTTTGTTTGTGTGTGAATTCAAGCTATCTTTGAGAGGAGACTTGCATTCAAGGAGCAACCGAATGCAAAAGGATCAAAACCGAGCAAGGAGTTCAAGGTAGAGTTACCAGATCCTTTTATCCTTGTGTTTTATGCATGAATGTGGGGTCTATGTCAGGATAATAGTAAAACGTAGGGGACATTCAAAGGTTATTTTTTGCATGCATTACTAAACCCTTAGTGCTAGTCCATAGGGGGATTTCCCACCCACAACATGGAGCAAGGCCCATTGCCTTCCAGAATCCAGTTGGTGTGGTGGATGCCATCTGCAAACCTGTGACCATATGTGGTGGTGAGTGGGTTTTCCATCTATGCAAAAGCGTACTGTTGGTCATGTAGTCTCTCAACACTCCATATCTGCAACCTGAGGGCCTCGAGACATGATCTCCTTAGTTATCTACAATATGGGGATAACAAGAAGAAGATGCACATTGTATCATATTTTCTTAATAGAGGATGACATTTTGTGCCCTAGGAAATGAATGGTGATTCTCATGATCTAAATACACACTATATTAAAGATTGACATATGCAAAATGTAGAGTTTATTGATAACCAAATATTCATATATAACCATGGTTTACTATCATAGGGTTGTTTATACTAAAAAAACCTATGATTTCTATAGCTTTGTTATACCTCTAAAGCATGTAAATTCAATCTTATGATGCCAACTTGATGATATATAAAATATAAAACTAAGATGCCTATATAAAGGCATGTAAATTCAATCTTATGATGCCAACTTGATGATATATAAAATATAAAACTAAGATGCATATATAAAGCTGAGATGCTATCTAAGTGTTAGTGTGTATGTTTGTTTTCTATTGGATGCTAAATTAGTTCCATGTATATTTGAATTTTTATAAATGTTTGTTATATACCCCAATATACCAAAGAATTAAACTTAATTATACATTAATATTTCCATAATTAAGACCTATGAAAGTACATAAATGAATGATGAAATTAATATGGGGTTTAAATCTTTTTATTTATGGATAAACATAGCTAAATCATCTGGAATAAAAGAAGAAGTTATTCTGCAGAATATATATGATATTTAAAATATTGTACAAGAAAAATTTATAGAGAATCTATGGTGCTATAAAGAATTAGAGGATACAATAAAATTAAGATATTATAAGGAGGTGGTTAACCCTAACCTTGAAGATCAAAAGTATCTCTCTATTTTGACTAGCATAAAGAAGAGAATCAATATTGCTAAAATAAGAACTAATTCTCATGAGTTGCATAGTGAAACTGGGCGTTGGATAATCCCTAAAACACCACATGGCAAGAAATAATCTGTCATCTTTGTGACACCAAGAGGGTTGAATATGAAAATCACTTTCTCCTAGAATTCCCTACATATACCCAAATTATATCCCAATTTCCAAATATTTTTTACAATACCGACCTTCCTAACCTTCCAAGTCATCAAAACTTTAGTTATCTTGTAATGAGTCTCTTAATGCTTTTCAAGCATCGAAATAAAATTTTAAACAAATCCAAGTAATTTGTTACTTTTATTGAGGTTTGATAGACCAATTTTGGTCTCAGTGGACGTTAACCACCACCACCACCATCATAATAATATTGGTGTTCAAATATTATTATTTAGAATAAGGGATCAAAATCTTGTTGTTTAAAGATCACTTTTTATAACTTGTTGGAAATTCTTTTGTGGTCATATGGAACATTCCAAAAGTACGCCTTTTATTCTCAATAATAAAAATGAATACAAAGTAAAAAAAAATGAATCATTGGAGAAATCTTGAAATCTAAAATGAGCCTTTTAAAGAAAACAATAAAATAAGAGTTATCATTTTTTAAAGGGAAAAAAATAAATTACTTTTTTTAATCATATTTTGACTTATCTCCTTATGTATTTACTCCAATTTCAAGTGTATGCATTTGTTATATGTGGAATTAAATTTTGCGTCCAACGAGTACCCACTTTGTATAATTTTGATAAATCCACACTGAGATAAATTGGAAATACATGAAAAAAAACATAAGAATTAGGTATATCAAAAGCATGTAGAGAGGGTTCTCATTGGATGAATAATTTAATTCCACATCCAACGAGTGCCTACACCTGAAATTTGAGTAAACTTATAAAGAGATAAGTTAGAAAAATAATTAAAAATATTAGTTATTTTCATTCCTTCCAAAACTCTTTACTTTTATAATTGACATTATCATCTTAAATCCTATTAATTCTTAAATTAATATTAATATTTTTTTGATTGTTTTGAAATTCATTTTTAATCTGAAAATTTCTCAAATAAATAATATTAATAAAAATATAAGTGTGACTATAATAATCTATAATAATCAATAAACTTATAATTTCATATTAATTATTTAAAACACATAAACATGTTA
>JZKD02S1265812.1:314117-335934 GCA_000966675.3 Picea glauca | reverse complement strand
TCATCTTCTCCCCTGCCATCTATTCTCCACTTGTCTGCATGACATGGCCCACTTCCTTTCACTCCTCCTCATCCTCTGACATTTGACCCACTCCTGTCCATGTCATATTGACATAAGTGATGTGTCCTCCCTCAATCAATCCTGTCCTTGTCACCTCCTCATTCTCTATTTCCCTTCATCCCCACCTGGTCACCACTCATCTACCACTTCCAATCGTGTGCCCCAGTCTTCGCACTGACCTCCTCGCTTCTTCCATTAGACCGTTCAACCAATCCAAGTGGAACCGTGAGAAGACCTCCATGTCCCAAGAATGCAGAGTTGGCTGGGCCATTCTTGATCCCAAGGAAGCAGTTATTGAAGTTGTTGGAGTTGGTTAGACATCGTCTCCACTATTAATGGAAAGTCCGGCCAAAGAGTAAAGGCATGTCGATTCTTTTGCATGGTTGTCAAGAGTTTGATTGCGTCTGTCATAGTTGCATGATCGCTCATAGACTGCATATGCAGACTGCCAGTAGACATGTAGACGCAATTTTTTTAATGCAATGTCTCATTTTTTCTATTGTTGTTTTACTGTGAGTATATGTAGGCATTTCTTCCATTTTGTAAAGGGTCGATGGTTGAGCTTGGCTCTCGATTGTAAGTTTTGATGAAGCACTGGTTGCTCTAGTTATGTATTGACACTTGAGACTTCTTGCCTTATGAATGTCAACCTCTTTCCATCTCTTTGTTAACACTGTGTTAGAACAACTCGGAATTGGAGGATCCAATCAAGTTGCACTATTATAGGATGATGTAGGTTGGATCATTGTAATAGTTGCATTGTTTCTAATTAGTTCTTGTATTTTCTCAACATTGAATGATTTGGAATTGGAAGATCTAGTCGAATCACCTTTCAGTTCCTTTGAAACTCTGAACCAAGAGGATCTTGTATTCCGAGTTTTTCCTCCTCAAGTTGTCGAAAGGCCTGATGCCTGAGTCAGTCTTTCTCACTCCTCCTACCAAGTCTTCCATCTTCTCATTTTATAATCTACCCATTAACAGAAGTTAGATCAAGACCTCTTCTGTTTTTACATACCAGGCCCGGTTTCTGGAGTTAAAGCGATACCCTCTTGGGTCTCTATCCATTCGACCACCCCATTAAATTATTCATGACATAAACTGATGGGTGTTGGGCTCTGCTTTTTTCGTAATCCAAGAGTGACTTCTGATGCTAACATTTATGGTGCCGCTGTCGGGGACGAAGTTGAATATCTTTCCTGGGATTGAACGACAATGATTAGATGATTTTGAAGGTGCATCAGATATCATAACTATTGATATTTCTACTGTGCACCTGGTGACTCTACTCAGGTGACTCCATTGATGCAAACCCACAAGCGACTCCATTGTTTTAGCCGTGGCTTCTAGAGGCAGACATACAAGGTCTACTCCTCAGCTGCCGTTAGCGCCACCTGAAGCTGACCCAGAGAAGATTATCAAAAAGGGAAATTCCTCTGGAGGAGGTACTTATACTACTAAACCAGGTATTTTTGATGATTTTCATGATTTTATAGAAACTCCAACACCTTCATCTCATTCTGTTTATTTACTGTCTGTTGGAGTTTCCCGTAGTCTAAATTTTGGGAGTGTTCCTGCTGAGTTTTCTCCTCCCGATATTGAATTAGTAGGAGAAACCCTTGTCACTCCCCTCTCCCCTGAGGTGGTACCCTAGTTCAGACCCAACACCTCTTAATATTTTCCTACCCTGGGTTTTACCACCCCTCCTCCTATAATCACTGTTGTTGAAGAAAGAGAAACTGTTGTTCCTTTTAGCTCGCCAGTTGGTTCTCCAAATTTTCTGTTGATTCCCTCCCGTCCTGTCAGCTCAGTTCCTGTCTTTTTGATTCAAGCCTCCTCTCCTCCTAGTTCTCCTAAACCTATTTTTCTTATGGCAGGTGCTAATCCCCCTCTAAACAGAATGAATGCTATAGTGGGTGCTAGATGTGCCCCCTTAATCCTACCTCAACCTATGAATCCTCTCCCTGCTGGAGATTACTTGAAATATATGCCTAAATTCACTAGGGAAGAGGACATAATTGCAGAAGAGCACCTTGCTGCCTTCTAAAGTTACACAAACAACCTAAACATTGAAAATGAAGATGTTTGTATGAGAGTCTTCATCTAGAGCCTTGATGGTGAGGTAAGGAAATGGTTTAGGGGATTGGCCCCCGGATCTATTGCTGGGATTGAAGATCTAGATAATGCATTCCCGAGGTAGTGGGGAGATAAAAAATATTTCATGTATTACATGATAGAGTTTGGGTCTTTGAAGAAAAAGGGAGATTCTTCCTCTGACTTCTCCAAAAGATTCAATAAGATGTATTATAAGATCCCCGCTGAGATAAAACCCACAGAAGCCTCTGCTAAAATCTCTTATGCTAATGCGTTCGACCCCAACTTTTGCCTACTATTGAGAGAGAGAAGAGCTACCTCCCTAGTTCAATTGGAATATGCGGCCATAGAGGTGGAATCTAATGTATTGGTAGTTGACAGACTAAGAAATAAGACTGATGCAGATAGGAGAAAGGGAAGATTTGAAGCCTCGACTTCTGGTCCCTCTGTGCCTCACCCTCAAATGGATGAATTGACCAAGATAGTGAAGTCTCTATCTAATGAGATAGATAAAATGAAGGTGGAGGGGAAGCAAACATACAAAAATCCTCAGAATACTGAAAAAGGAAGAAATTTCAGGAGGCCAAATAATAATGCTCCCTAGATTATGCAAAGGGACCAGAGAGGAAGAGACAAAGAAGATCAGAAGATTCAGACCTCTCTTCAAAATAATTTTGTAGCTAATGATGAAGAAGGGGAAATAGATGGGATTGATCCTGAAATACACTACTTCGGAGATACTTCTCCTTTTCCTCATCTCCTTCAATCAGCATACGAGGAATCTCTCATGGACAGTCAACTAAACGAGCTGAGTAAGGGAGACAAGGCTAGCAGTAGCCAGAACAAGTATAACCTAAGATCCAAGAAGAAGACAGGAGCACCTGATGTTCCTGAACAACTGATTAGAATGGAGAAACCTGCTAGTGAAGTAGCAGACAACAACAAAGGTAAGAAGGCCCAACCCCTCCCTCCAATGGTCCAGATTCATGTTCTTGAAGTAAGGGAAATCCCAAATCTTGCATCCTCTTTTAACTTTGAGCATGAAATTCAAAAAGACAGGATCCCTATGCCCCTCTCTGAGCTGATCAAACATGAAGTGTTCAAAAACCTCCTCTCCGAACTATTACAGTTTGAAACCTCATGCCATCCCACAGACTCAATCAATTTACAAGATCAAAAGCCTGCAGTCATCTTAGGTCCTATGGTAGAAGAAAAAAATGATTCATCCCCTCCCTTCTACACATCTTTGAACATACATGACAAGGTGTTGCACAACTATTTGATGGATTCTGGGGCTTCCCACAACCTCATGCCCAAAACTGTCATGGAAGAATTAGGACTAGAAGTCACCAGAGCTTATCATGACCTCTATTCCTTTGACTCCAATAAATTTCAATGTCTAGGATTCATCAAAGATCTGGTTGTGACCATGTTTCAGTTGCCTATGAAAAGTGTGGTCATGGACATTGTAGTGGTTGATGTTCCCCCCAAGTTTGGTATGTTGTTGTCAAGATATTGGATAAAAAGACTTGGGGGAACCCTGCAAATGGACCTAACGTATGATACTATTCTAGTGTTTGGGGGGGAACATAGGAGACTTTACAGAGAAGCCCAACTGGCCTACATAATCAATGACGAAGCCAATCCTACCAACTATCCTATCTTTTCTCTTGACACTGATTTAGGCTCCTGTTTAGTACAACTCACCAACGCTCCCGAGCCTCTTCTAAAAATCAGAAAGTAGCCCACTACTTCTCATGAATTTTCTCCCCCCATCACCTCTGTCTAGAAAATGTTCTTTGATGGAGCCTCTTCCAGGGAAGGCGCTGGATTCAGAGTGTTTTTTGTGTCACCTGCTTAGGAAGCTATATCTCCGTCATACAAGCTAGAGTTTGAAACAACCAATAATGTGGCAGAATATGAAGCTCTTGTTTTAGGTTTAAGAGTTGCAAAGGAAATGGGTATTCAAGAGGTAGCAATATTCAGATATGAAGAACTGATAGTCCAACAGATCATAAATGCTTATCAAGCCAAGCATCCTCGACTCAGGAGTTACATAATTGAGGTATGGGACCTAATCGACAGTTTCTTCTCAACATTTAACATTTCATTCGTTCCAAGAGAGAAGAACACAGTGGATGATTCTCTAGCTACATCGACAAGCAGTTTCAAAGTGCCCCTGCCACCCAAACTCATATATGATGTAGAGGTAAAATACAGGCCCTCCATACCTAACAATGTCAAAGATTGGAAGGTGTTCGAGGATGATCTTGAGATCAAAATATTCTTGGAGACTGTTGAAGAATTTTCAGCGCTGCATATTGATCAAGACCCCATTTCCGAAGAAAAGCTTGATGGTAGTAATTTTCTGAGCAATATTGTAGAGCGTGACATTGTGCAGTTGCCCAACAATCATATTCCAAAGGGAATGGTTCCTTTGGAAAGGCTTTTTGATAGAAATGTTGTGGCATTGAAGGGGAAAATCTCAGATGATGATGGTGATACAACTCATTGTAACATTGGCACCGAGAATGAACCTAAGTTTGTCAAATTGTCAAGAAGCCTGACAAAGGAGTAGAGGGCCAAATATGCTGGATTATTGAGGGAGTTTTTGGATGTTTTCGCTTGGACCTATCAGGACCTCAAAACTTATGACACTTCTTTCATTGAGCATAAAATCCCATTGAAAAAGAAGTTCCTTATTTTCTCACATTGGTTGTTGTTTTACTACAAAAAAATGATGCTGGGTTAGAGCAGCCTATTGCCTATTTAGTAGAGCATTAAGGGATGTTGAGGTCAGGTACAACATCATGGAGAAGCAGGCCTATGCCCTGGTTGAATCTCTCAAAGATTTTAGAGTCTATATCCTACAGTAAAAAATCATTGTCTATGTTCCTTTAGCTACTATAAAGGACATTCTTATTCAGCATGATATAGACGGGAGGAGGAGTAAATGGATAGCCAAGATCCTCAAGTTTGACATGGAGATAAGGCCTACCAAATTGATCAAAGGTCAAGTTTTAGCGAAGCTGTTGGCTGAAACAAATTGCAAAGATTTGGGGGTAAGTTTCATTAATGAATGCTCAGAAAATTAGCAGAATCAATCATCTGATGCAGACCCTCAAGCAGAGCCCCCATTGGCGTGATGTCCTTGGTACAAGGATGTCATATATTTTTTGCAAGAGTTGTGGCTTCCTGGTGGCCTGCAAAAGGAATAAGGCAAGAGCTCTAAATATCAAAGCAGTCAAATACTGCCTTGTTGATCAATTTTTATATTGGAAAGACCCCCTAGGGATGCTTTTAAAATGTATGAATCCACAAGAGGCTCAAAGGATCATTGTTCAATTTCATGATAGCCTATGTGGAGGGTACCATTTTTGGAAAACCACAGCCTACAAAATCCTTATGGATGGGTACTACTGGCCCACCTTATTCACCGACTTCTACAGAAAGGTCAAAGCCTGCATCAAATGCTAAAGGTTCTCAGGAAAGCAAGAACTTAAATCCTTGCCTTTAAAACCTGTGGTTGTTTAAGGACCTTTCCAGTAGTGGGGCTTAGACTTTATTAGAGAGATCCACCCTACTTCCAGTGGACAACACGGATGGAGAAGAGGGCCAAATATGTTGGATTATTGAGGGAGTTTGTGGATGTTTTCACCTGGACCTATGAGGACCTCAAAACTTATGACACTTCTGTCATTGAGCATAAAATCCCATTGAAAAAGGAGTTCCTTATTTTCTCCTTTGCCTCATCTGACACATTGGTTGTTGTTTTACTACAAAAACATGATGTTGGGCTAGAGCAGCCTATCGCCTATTTTAGCAGAGCATTAAGGGATGCTGAGGTTAGGTACGACATCATGGAGAATCAGGTCTATGCCCTAGTGAAAGCTCTCAAAGATTTTAGAGTCTATGTCCTACAGTAAAAAACCATTTCCTATGTTCCTTCAGCTACTGTAAAGGACATTCTTATTCAGCCTGATATAGATGGAAGGAGGAGTAAATGGATAGCCAAGATCCTTGAGTTTGACATGGAGATAAGGCCTACCAAATTGATCAAAGGTCAAGGTTTACCCAAGCTATTGGCTAAAACAAATTGCAAATCTTTGGGGGTAGGTTTCATTAATGAATGCTCAGAAAATCAGCAAAATTAGTCGTCTGATGCAGACCCTCAAGTAGAGCCCCCATTGGCGTGATGTCCTTGGTACAAGGATGTCATATATTTTTTGCAAGAGTTGCGGCCTCCTGATGGCCTACAAAGGAACAAGGAAGGAGCTCTAAAGCTCAAAGAAGTCAAATATTGCCTTGTTGATCAAGTTTTATATTGGAAAGACCCCCTGGGGATGATTTTAAAATGTATGAATCCACAAGAGGCTCAAAGGATCATTGTTGAATTTCATGATAGCCTATGTGGAGGGCACAATTTCTAGAAAACCATGGCCTACAAAATCCTCAGGGCTGGGTATCACTGGCCCACCTTATTCATTGACGTCTACAGAAAGTTCAGAGCCTGGATCAAATGCCAAAGGTTCTCAGGAAAGCAACAGATTAAATCCCTTCCTTTAAAACCTGTGGTTTTTTAAGGACCTTTCCAGCAGTGGGGCTTAGACTTTATTGGAGAGATCCACCCTGCTTCTAGTGGACAACACAGATGGATCTTGACCGCCACGGATTTCTTCACCAAGTGGATAGAAGCTATCCCCACCAGGAGTGTTTCCCATAAGGTAATCATTGGGTTCCTGGAGGACCTCATCACAAGATTCGGTTTCCCAAACAAGACTGTTATTGATAACGTAGCATCTTTCAAAGATGAACCATTGGTTAAATTTTGTGATTAATTTGGGATCAAACTGATTCACTCCACCCCATACTATCCCCAGGGCAATGGTTTAGCAGAGTCCTCCAACAAAAGCCTGATAAGGATCATCAAAAGACTGTTAGAGGACAATGAAAGGGCATGGGATTCAAAACTGAAATTTTCTCAATGGGCTGATCTAGTGACCACAAAGAGATCTATAGGCATCTCCCATTTCCAATTGGTTTATGGAACATAAGTTGTTTTTGCTTCTTAGCTAGCCATGCCTGTAGAAAAATTCCTCCAGGATTATTAAGGAGAGCCTGATGATATGATCAGAAGGATTCATCAACTGGTAGAGATCCAACAGGCCAGAGAGTAGGTGATGAACAAAATTCAGGACCATCAGCAGAAGATCAAGCAAGCTTTTGACAAGAAGGACAAAAGGGAAGATTTCTAGATGGGAGATTTGGTACTAAAATGGGATGCTCCTAAGAAAGACAAGGGCAAGCATGAAAAATTTGAAGCCCTATGGATTGGGCCCTTCAAAATATTTGAAGTGTTTTTAAATAATACCTACAGGTTACGAGATTTGAAGGGTCAAGAAGTTTTCAATGGTCCTGTGAATGGGCATTTCCTGAAGAGCTGTTTCTCTTGAGCCACAAATGGCTCTTCTGTGTTTGTAAATATTGTTTTTCTTTTTTTTGTTTTGACAATGAATCCATAGCCCAACAACAAGGCACTGAAGCTACAAAAGAGTTCTTGATAGCCCACAGGGGACGTGTCATCCCCCATGGAGCCTAATGTTATCACATAATCATGTATGGGGTATTTTCCTAAAAGAAGTGTCCCCTTGAGAAAAAAGAGAGGTTTGGAAAACCCATTTAATACAAAGTTTTGAAGGGCTGGTGCGTTATTTTAATGAGAAAGAAGGTTTGGACAATCGAGATCTACCCACCTATATTGGTGACCGAAGCTTCATTCCAGACCCCCCTCGTCGTTCTACCTTTAACGAAAGGGGAGGGGTCCAAAATTGAGCATGCATCTCTCAATGGTCAAGACTGGGGCACCCAAATCAATGATGCTCAAGCAATTCTGGACCCCCTTTTCCATTCTTCCTTTAATAAAGGGGGGGGGGGGTCTAGAATGGAATGGTTTTGTTATGGCCCCCCCCTCCTATCGTGTCGCCTCCTATGCCATCTTCTCCCCTGTCATCTGTTCTCCACTTGTCTGCATGACATGGCCCACTTCCTTTCACTCCTCCTCATCCACTGACATCTGTCCCACTCCCATCCACGTCATCTCGACATAAGTGACGTGTCCTCCCTGGATCAATCATGTCCTCGTCACCTCCTAATTCATTGTTTCCCTTCATCCTCGCCTGATCACCACTCATCTAACACTTCCAATCGTGTGCCCCAGTCTTCGTACCAGTCTCCTCGCTTCTTCCATTAGACCATTCAGCCAATCCAGGTGGAACCATGATAAGACCTCCACATCCCAAGAATGCAGAGTTGGCTGGGCCATTCCTGATCCCAAGGAAGCAGTTATTGAAGTTTTTGGAGGTGGTTAGACATCGTCTCCACTATTAATGGAAAGTCCAGCCAAGGATTAAAGGCATGTCGATTCTTCCGCAGGGTTGTCAGGAGTCTGATTGCGTCTGTCATAGTTTCACGATCACTCAGAGACTACATACGCAGACTACCAATAGACATGAAAACACAATGTTTTTAATGCAATGTCTCATTTTTGCTGTGAGTATATGTAGGCATTTTTTCCATTTTGT
Source organism: Picea glauca (assembly GCA_000966675.3). Lineage (NCBI taxonomy): Eukaryota > Viridiplantae > Streptophyta > Pinopsida > Pinales > Pinaceae > Picea > Picea glauca. The sequence continues at coordinate 327,202 of JZKD02S1265812.1, read as the reverse complement.
AAAGGGTCGATGGTTGAGCTAGGCTCACGATTGTAAAGTTTGATGAAGCACTGGTTGCTCTGGTTATGTATTGACACTTGAGACTTCTTGCCTTATGAATGTCAGCCTCTTTCCATCTCTTTGTTAACACTGTGTTAGAATAGCTCGAAATTGGAGGATCCAGTCGAGTTGCACTGTTATAAGATGATGTAGGTTGGATCACTATAATAGTTTCATTGTTTCTAATCAATTCTTGTATTTTCTCAACGTTGAATGATTTGGAATTGGAAGATCCAGTCGAATCACCTTTCAGTTCCTTTGAAACTCTGAACCAAGAGGATCTTGTATTCTAAGTTTTTCCTCAAGCTGCCGAAAGGCCTGATGCCCGAGTCAGTCTTTCTCACTCCTCCTACCAAGTCTTCCATCTGCTCATTTTATAATCTACCTGCTGATGGAATTTAGATCAAGACCTCTTTTTTTTTTATATACCAAGCCCAATTTCCTGAGTTAAAGTGATACCCTCATGGGTCTCTATCCATTCGACCACCCCATTAAATTATTCGTGACATAAACTGATGGGTGTTGGGCTCTGCTTCTGCTGCAATCCAGGAGTGACTTCCGACGCTAACAATGATGATTGTTTCTTGCTTAGCCATGATACCAAACACTCAACTTAGTAGAGAACTGCTCTACTGGTTCTTCTTCGGTCATCAATACAACCTGGCCAATCTGCATCTATGTAGGAAATAAGTGATAGATCTTTTCCTTTTGGATACCATAATCCAAACTCTTCTTTTCCTTTGAGATATCTGAAAATCCTCTTTATTGCTAATACATGTGATTCCTTTGGTGCTACTTGAAATCGTGCCACCTATCCAACTTCTTACATTGCATCTGGTCTGGATGTTGTCACATATAATAGGTTGTGAATCATTGACCTGTATTGCCTCTGATATGTAGACATCGAAGCATCATCTTTGCTCAACTTACAACTGGTCTTCATGGGAGTGATAACTGGTTTGCAATATTCCATTCGAACCTCTTTAGCATTTCTCTGATATACTTGGTTTGAGAAATAAAAATTCCTTGGTTGCTTTGACATATCTGAAGTCCCAACAAGAAGTATAGTTCTCCAAGTAACGACATTTCAAATTCATTCTGCATGACTTTTGCAAATTTCTGTCTTAACCTGTCATCATCACTACCAAAAATAATATCATCAACATAAACTTCAATTAATAAAATATTACCTTGATGTAGAGGTTGTTGTCTACACTTCCTTTTATGAACTTTGCCTATTGTAGAACTTATCTAGTTTGGAGTAACATGCTCTAGGAGCATGTTTTAGACCATACAAGGCCGTCTTTAATTTACATACATAGTATGTGTTCTCTGACAACTGAAATCCTTCTGGTTGTTCAATATAGACTTCTTCTTTAATTTCCCCATTTAGAAAAGCTAATTTTACGTCCATCCGATATACTTTAACATTTTTGGAGCATGCATAAGATAAAAGTAAACGGATTTCTTCCATTCTGGCAACTGGGGAAAATGTCTCTTCAAAGTCGATTCCTTTAATCTGTGCATATCCTTTACATACCAATCTAGCTTTGTTCCTTGTAACCTATCCATCTTCATTCAATTTATTCCTGAAAACCCATTTTTTTTCGTTCACATTCTTATTCTTTGGTCTTGGAACCAATTCCCAATTGTCATTTTTCTCTATTTGATCCAATTATTCATCCATGGCCTTATTCCAAAATTCAACCTTGTTGGTTTATTCAAAACAGTTTGGTTCAATTGTAGATAAGAGTTCTAGGTGTGTTTGTTCTGGTGAACGGATTTTTCTTCTAATCTCAACTCCTGCATCTTTGTTTCCAATAATCTGATATGAAGGATGATTCTTTTGTACTCGTTTGCTAGGTGTCTTTGGAGATACTTTCTGAACTTGCTCTTCTTCTTCTGTCAGATTCTCTTCATCTCCATCTTCCTCTTCTACTTCTTTTTCATCTTCTTCTTCGAAAAGTTGTTCCATTGATTTGTTTTCTTCTTCCTTTGATTCTGGTCTACCTGTTCCATCAATTGTTACGTTGATGCTTTCCACAACTTTGTGCAGTCTGAGATTGTAACACTTGTATTCTTTCCTTGGACTTGAGTAACCAACAAGTATTCATTTGTCCACAAGACAGTCAAATTTCCCATTTTTCCATCTTCTCTTTTGATGTAGCATTTACTTCCAAAAACTCTAAAGTGCTTCACATTTGCCGGTCTTCCTTTCCATAGCTCGTAGGGATTTTTATTAGTGTTCTTTCTGAGCATTACTCTGTTTTGAATGTGAACCATTGTATGCATTGCCTGTGTCCAAAATATATCTATAAATTTGGAATCCATTAGCATTGTTCGAGCCATTTCTTGTACTGTTCTGTTCTTTCTTTCAACAACTCCATTCTATTGAGGTGTCCTAGCAACGAAGAATTGCCTTTTTATTCCATGATTGCTACAGTAGTCCATAAATTCCTTTGAAGTGAACTCTCCTCCATTATCAGATCTCAAACATTTGATTCTTGAATCCATCTCATTTTCAACCATTTCCTTGTAGATCTTGAAGTTTTCAAAAGCTTCTGACTTTTTCTTGAGAAATCAAACTGGAGTCATTCTTGTATAATCATCAACTAATAACATAAAGTATTTTTCACCTTTTAAGCCTTTTGTTGTAGTTGGTCCAACTAGGTAAGTGTGCACAATTTCCAATGGTCTTGTTGTTGAATATTCCTTTGATTTGAACCTGGTATTTGTTTGCTTTCCTTGTTGACGATGCTTGCATAAAGTGTTGGTTGGTTTCGTGATGTGGGGAATTTCTCTAACTGCTTCTCTTTTGTTGACTTTGACAAGGTTATCAAAATGCATGTGACCCATTATTCTATGCCATAGCCAACTTCGATCTTCCTTTCCTAGACAACACTTTTCATTTCCAATTTCACTTAACACATATATGTTGTTTGAAGTTCTTGCAACTGTACCGATCAATTTCCTTGAACCTTCTTTTCTTATCTCACACTTTTTTGAATCAAAAGTAAGTTTATGACATTGGTCACACATTTGACTCACACTTAGAAGATTATCTATCATATCTTCAGACTTCTACCAGTAGATAATTTTGTGCCTTTTCATTCTTGTTCCCAATTCAGACTGTGCCTTCTCCAATGATTTTGGATGAATTATCATTTTTGAAGGAGACTGATCCATTTTTTTTCTTTTTGTAATGTAAGAAATTTGTCTTTATCACATGTCATGTGTTTTGAACATTCGTTGTCAACATACCAACTGCGTTTCTTCTGCTTAGCTTGACTATACATTCTTCATTGTTATATTGATCTTGCTTTCTTATCCATGTCGTTTTCTGAGGTTCTTGTCTGTGATTATTGTTATTCTGCTGAGGTTCTTTAGGAGGGACTGTCATTTTGCAATACGTGGCCATGTGTCCAAAATTGTTACATTTGTAACATTCCACTCCAGTGCTCAAATATTCAAACATGTTGTAACTTCTTCTTTGTGTATCACTAGGTCTCCTTGAATAATCTCTTTGTGTATAACTCTCAAAGTTGTTAGCTCTGCAATTCACAACTTTATGTCCAAAATTATTACATGCATAACATAAACCAAAAAATATAGTTTGATACCTAGGAGTTGAAGATATTCTGAAAGGAGGTGCTCTTATGAATCCTTCTTCTTCTTGAGGCCTATTTGTCTGTTGTTGATTCTGAAATCTAAATCTTCTTGGTGGAGGAGTGTCCCTGTAATCTTCATATCCTCTTTGATTGTTTTTGCATAGCTCTTTGGATTTGTATCTTTCTTTGTTGTTTTGGAGCTTGATCCCTTTTCTGTTTGATTGTATCCAAGACCGGACTTGTCAAGATGATATTTTTTATTGTTGATAATGACATCTAGAAACTTTGAGATATTCTACATATTTTTCTTTTGAATATCATTTCTTAGTGTGACAACCTCTACTTCCAAGTTTCCAATGATCTTGTCCTTTTCTTCTAGTTGTTCTCTGAGTGCTTCTTCAGTTATTTTATATTCTTCTATTTGAACCTACAATTTTGTGATCATTTGTTCTAGTTCTCGAGTGTCCTTTTTCTTGTCTATTTCTTCTTGTAGTTTCTTGTTTTTCTTCTTTTCTCTTTTGATAACTTCTATGGCACACATTAATTCTTCTCAATAGTCAACTTTTGCCTCTTCAATTTCTTCTTCGACTTCGTCACATTCTTCTTCGGCTTCTTCATATTCTTCTTTGGAGTCTTCTTTGTGAGAGTCTTTTACTGCCATGAATATAACTCTTCATGTCCCATTGTCATTGACTTCATCTTCATATGATGATGAGATGTCTTCTTTGGTGTATAATATTTTCTTGAAAACTTTCTTTGTAGTTCTTTTGCCTTTATATGTGTGTTTTTCTTTTGAGTAACCTTCATCATTTCTCTTTTTCTTATGATGACCTTTGTTAGAAAAATGACCAATACCATCACAATTAAAACAAATTAAAGGGAGCTTACCTCTATACCTACTGTTGGTTCCCTTGTTTAGTCTTTTGACAAAGTTGGCCACTTCTTCATCATCTTTTGAGGTGTCACTGCTGCTGCTATATTCTTCTTGTTCCTTTTTCTTTTTCATTGATCTTTTGGATGCCTTGAAGGATGCTTCTTTTACATCTGGATTTTCCTACTCAGTTATCATTTCATATGCTGTGAGGATTCCATACAGTTCATCCATGCTTATTGAGTCCAGATCTGATCGTTCTTCTAGTGTTGATATCTTAGGGTTGAATCTTATAGGAAGAGATCTTAGTATCTTTTGAACAATTATAGATTCTTCAATTTCTTCTCCTAATCCTATGATCACATTCACTGTTTCATCTCATAAGAAGTAGGTTGTGATATCTTCATATTTCTTCATTTTTAGTTGTTTGAACTGACCTATGTAAGTCTAAAGCTTTGCTTCTTTGACTTTTGTATCTCCTTCATAAATATTTTGAAGCTTGTCCCAAATCTCTTTAGCTGATTTACAGTGTGCAACTTTGGTGAATATCGTATCACTGAGACCATTAAAAAGTTCATTTGTGGTTTTGGAGTTATTCTCACTGAGTTTTACTACTTTGTCATTTGTTGGTGTAACTGTTGGTGTTGTGTATCCATCTACAATTGATTGCCAAACTTGAAATCCATGTGCCTGTATATATGTCCAAATCCTTATGCTCCAAAAAGAATACTTATGTCCATGAAACTGTGGTATTCCATATTTATATGAGTTGGTACTCTCCATGATCTACCTTTCAGTGGTTAAACTATTTTTTGAAGGAACATGCTCTAATACCAATTGTTGGATTACTGAGAGGTGGGTGAATCAGTAATAGAGAAATTTAATCATTTTTAACCATATAATCCAAGTGTTATATCAATGAAGCATTATCATCCAATAACTGCAGAGTAAATAAGCAATGAAAAAGTGAACAAACATACACATACATGTTAAACCAGTGTTTTACGTGGAAACCCAAATCGGGAGAAAACCACATAATGCTTTTTTATATATGTCTTGAAGAATTACATTCATTGGAAGCACCAACTTCCTTTATTTTCCAGCTGCAACTGGAAGGAGGCTCCAACCCCCTAGTTTCTCAGGCTACAACCTGAGGGAAGCTCCAACTCCCAAATTCTCTAGCTACAACTAGAAGGAGGCTACAACCCCCTATGTTCTCCGACTACAACCGGAAGGTGGCTACAACCACCTGTCCTTGCCCCGTATTGCCACCCTGAAGTAGAAGTAGAATGATGGAACCACTGTCAACCTATCACTGTGATATATACCATTGTAAACCTATACCAATAAATTTGAACCATGCATCAACCTGTACCTCAACATGTACCATAAACAAGTGCATCAACCATGCACCAACCTGTACCAGATAACATGTAATCAACCTGTTTCATAAAGAAGTGCATCCAACCATGTACCAAGTATGTACCAATATTTTGTCAACTACTCATCAACTATGACTCATCAATATGTACTAACATCATCAACTATACACCTCATGTATGTGCCAACTCATCAACTACTTGTCTCAACCATGTACTCAACATGTACCTCAACCAAAATCCCTCATCAATTTCATCATCCAAATATGATTTGTAGATATATAATAGATCTCGTGTATATGATCAAATTCCTACAAACTTTCCTTAACTTCAACAACAAGAGACTAGCATTTCATCAAACTTTTCTTTAGTGTCACATGCCTAGTTTTGGATTAGTCAACAACCCTAACTTGAAGTAATCATAAATTTGTACCTGTAATGTATAAAGCTCTAAAAATGATATACAATGTTATTCAGTGTGTTTTGTGCAATGCCTCTAGGTGTCACTACTTGGAACCTCTCAAAAAAGGAGTTATAGAAAAAATGGCATACCTTGCTGAATTCTGGCTTATTCTAGAGAGCGACCTTGTAGAGCGTGCGCCGCATGGAATTTTTGTTGAATTGATATGAAAATTTTACCCAAAATACCAAAGGATGTAACCTAACCAAATTTTTTTTTTTCACTTAATTTGGATATGGTATGAATAATTATGATGTTTTTACCCGAAACACCTTTTTTTGACTAGTTTTAGGACTAGCCACAAACCCTATTTTCCACAGAGTGTAAATCCAAAAATACAATGACCCACAAGCTGAATTGTTTACCAAAGATACTTGGATATGTTTTCTCAATGTCATAGCAATTTCACAGTCTAAATCATTATAGAAAAACAATTATAGCTAAAATGGTGAGATGACCTGTAAATAACATACCTTTGAAAGCACCATCAAAATAATTTATCCTTCCTTGCATTTCAGCCGTCTTTTCTTCACCTTCCCTCAAAATTTCAGGTTAGATATCCTTGGGTACCTCATACACCTATATATATTCAATATTATCAAGTGTTATTAAAATGAGAGAGCCTTTCCTCTTATTTATACTCTCCAAGTAGCTTCCTTAAAAACATCTTCTAGGTCACTTCGCTCCACTTTCCTTATTTTAGGGTTAACCCAATTCTAATTTCTCCATTAAGTTTATTATTGAAATAATTTATTTTGTATTCACTTTGAATTATAATACACTCATTAATTCACTTTATTATTTACCTTTTAAAATATCTTAAACCACTTTGACTAGTTTGAACTTTTGGGGCTTCTAGATGACATATGAGGGTCCTCCAACTTCGTAAGGCCATAACTCTCAAACTGTGAGGAGTTATGTGATGTTCCACATACCACTAGAAATGGAATGACATGTACTATCCATATAGAATAGTTTTATCTAAAAATGTATCACAACTCATACCATTATCCATCAAACAAATTGGGTCCATTACCCAAATCTGGGGTCTCCAACTTCTCATGGCCATAACTCTCTAACCGTGAGGATTTATGTGAAATTCCACATACCACTAGAAATAGAATGACAAGAATTATCCATATAGGATAGTTTACCTAAAAAATTCATTGTCCTTCATCTCATTATTCCACAATTAATCATGGGTTCTCTTACTCCGCAAAGCGTCTTCCCGCGAGGGCTTTCACCATAAGGGGACCACTTTGGATTTCATCCATATTTACTTCTTATCAACCATGAAAAGACAATAATGAATCATATTTACATCAAAAAATATTGATTCAATTACCCAAACCTTTGTGTTGCATGGTTTTCTTCAAGGGTTGACATCAATGACAACCAACCTTAATCAACAATCTCCCCCTTTGGCATTGATGGTAACACTATGATGCAATAATGAAATCATATCACTCATGCTCCTCTGAAACCATGCCTATGTTCGATGTATCTGATAAATTTCCCTCTGTCCTCTGCATTTGATAAATCTTCTCCCCCTGGAACCATGCCTCTGTCCTCTACATCTTATACATCTCTCCCCCTTTGTCATCAATGGAAAAGGTATATTTCAATACGGGGTTGCTCCCCTTGACTGAAATGTCCTCTTATGGTGATTCCTTGTGTACATATAAGACATATAAGATAAGCATTCAAAAAGAATTCAAAAAACATTCATTTTGTAGTAGAAATAACTCCAAGTCTTTGGCAAAGATATTCAAAGGCTTTCCATGGAAGTGGTTTTGCAAAGAAGTCTACCACTTGTTCTTTTGTGCCCACATACTCAACTATGATGTTCTTTCCTGCAACCTGTTCCCATAGAAAGTGATACTTGATTGGATTGTGCTTCATATTGGAGTGCATCACTGGGTTTTTTGAGATACTGACGACACTTGTATTATCACAATATATTGGAATGGGCTCATCATACTCAACCTGTATATATGTCCAAGTTTGTTTCATCCAAAGAACCTGTGTACAACATGTTGTTGCTGCAATCTACTCTGCCTCGGTTGTAGATAAAGATACTGATGATTTTTTCTTGTTTATCCATGATACCAAACAATCACCTAAATAGAACATTGCTCCACTAGTGCTTCTTTGGTCATCAATACAACCTACCCAATCTGCATCTGTGTAGGCAATAAGTGATAGATATTTTCCTTTTGGATACCATAATCCAAACTCTTATGCTCCTTTGAGATATCTGAAAATCCTCTTTACTGCTAATACATGTGATTCCTTTGGTGCTGCTTGAAATTGTGCCACCCATCCAACTGCTTTCATTACATATGGTCTAGATGCTATCACATATAATAGGATTCCAATCATTGACCTTTATTGCCTCTGATCTGTAGACTTCGAATCATCATCTTTGCTCAACTTACAACTGGTTTGCATGGGAGTGATAAATGGTTTGCAATATTCCATTCCGAACCTCTTTAGCATTTCTCTGATATACTTGGTTTGAGAAATAAAAATTCCTTGGTTTCTTTGATGTATCTGAAGTCCCATAAAGAAGGATAGTTCTCCAAGTAACGGCATTTTAAATTCATTTTGCATGTCTTTTGCAAATTTCTAGCTTAACCTGTTATCATCACTACTAAAAATAATATCAACAACATAAAATTCAATTAATAAAATATTACCTTGACTTACCTTGATGTAGAGGTTGTTGTCTGCACTTCCTTTTCTGAACCCTGCCTATTGTAGATACTTATCCAGTCTAGAGTACCATGCTCTAGGAGCCAATTTTAGACCATACAAGGCCTTCTTTAATTTACATACATAGTCTGTGCTCTTTGACAATTGAAATCCTTCTGGTTGTTCAATGTAGACTTCGTCTTCAAGTTCCCCATTCAGAAAAGCTGATTTTACATCCATCTAATATACTTTAACATTTTTGGAGCATGCATACGATAAAATTAAACGGATTACTTTCATTCTGGAAACCGGGGAAAAGGTCTGTTCAAATTCGATTCCTTCAATCTGTGCATATCCTTTACATACCAATCTATCTTTGTTCCTCATAACTTGTCCATATTCATTCAATTTATTCTTGAAAACCCATTTTTTGCCGATCACATTCTTATTCTTTGGTCTTGGAACCAATTCCCAATTGTGATTTTTCTCTATTTGATCCAATTTTTTATCCATGGCTTTATTCCAAAATTCATCCTTGTTGGCTTCTTCAAAACAGTTTGGTTCAATTGTAGATAAGAGTGCTAAGTGTGCTTATTTTGGTGAACGGATTTTTCTTCTAGTCTCAACTCCTGCATATTTGTTTCCAATAATCTGTTCTGAAGGATGATTCTTATGTACTTGTTTGCTAGGTGTATTTGGAGATACTTTCTGAACTTGCTCTTCTGCTTCTATCAGATTATCTTCATCTTCATCTTCCTCTTCTACTTATTTTTCATCTTCTTCTTCGAAAAGTTGTTCCATTGATTTGTTTTCTTCTTCCTTTGATTCTGGTCTTCCCGTTTCATCAATTGTTACATTGATGATTTCTACAACTTTGTTCAATCTTAGATTGTAACACTTGTATTCTTTCCTTGTACTTGAGTATCCAACAAGTATTCCTTTGTCCACAGGACAGTCAAACTTTCCCATTCTTCCATCTTCTCTTTTGATGTAGCATTTGCTTCCAAAAACTCTAAAGTGCTTCAAATTTGTTGGTCTTCCTTTCCATATCTCGTAGGGAGTTTTATCAGTGTTGTTTCTGAGCATTGCTATGTTTTGAATGTGAACTGATGTATGCACTATCTGTGTCCAAAATATATTTGTCAATTTGGAATCCATTAGCATTGTTCGAGCCATTTCTTGTACTATCATGTTCTTTCTTTCAACAACTCCATTCTGTTGAGGTGTACTAGCAACGAAGAATTGCCTTTTTATTCCATGACTGCTACAGTAGTCTGTAAATTTCTTTGAAGTGAACTCTCCTCCATTATCAGATCTCAAACATTTGATTCTTGAATCCATCTCATTTTCAACCATTTCCTTGTAGATCTTGGAGTTTTCAAAAGCTTCTGACTTGTTCTTAAGAAAACAAACTACAATCATTCTTGTATAATCATCAACTAATAACATAAAGTATTTTTCACCCTTTAAGTTGTTTGTTGTAGTTGGTCCAACTAGATTAGTGTTCAAAATTTTTAGTGGTCTTGGTGTTGAATATTCCTTTGATTTGAACCTAGTCTTTCTTTTCTTTTCTTGTTGACAATGCTTTCATAAAGTGTTGGTTGGTTTCGTGATCTTGGGAATTTCTCTGATTGCTTCTCTTTTGCTGACTTTGACAAGGTTATCAAAATGCATGTGACCCATTCTTCTATGCCATAGCCAACTTTCATCTTCCTTTCCTAGACAACACTTTTCATTTCCAATTTCACTTAACACATATATGTTGTTTGAAGTTCTTGCAGTTGTACCGACCAATTTCCCTAAACCTTCTTTTCTTATCTCACACTTTTCTGAATCGAAAGTAAGTTTATGACCATGGTCACACATTTGACTCACACTTAGAAGATTATGTTTTATGTCTTCTACCCATAGAATATTTTGTGCCTTTTCATTCTTGTTCCCAATTTGGATTGTGCCTTCTCCAATGATTTTGGATGAATTATCATTTCCGAAGGAGACTGATCCATTTTCTTCTTTTTGTAATGTAATAAAATTGTCTTTATCACATGTCATGTGTTTTGAACATCCATTGTTAACATACCAACCGTGTTTCTTCTGCTTAGCTTGTAGAGTGACTGTGCATTCTTCATTGTTATACTGATCTTACTTTCTTATCCATGTCATTTTCTGAGGTTCTTGTCTGTGAATTTTGTTATTCTGTTGAGGTTCTTTAGGACAGACTGTCATTCTTCAATCCTTGGCCATGTGTCCAAAATTGTTACATTTGTAACATTCCACTTCAGTGCTCAAAGATTCAAATATGTTGTAACTTCTTCTTTGTGTGTCACTAGGTCTCCTTGAATAATCCCTTTGTGTATAACTCTCAAAGTTGTTGCTGTTCTTGTTGTTAGCTCTGCAATTCACAACTTTATGTCCAAAATTATTACATGCATAACATAAACCAAAAAATATAGTTTGATACCTGGGAGTTCAAGATATTCTGAAAGGAGTTGCTCTTATGAATCCTTCTTCTTCTTGAGGCCTATTTGTCTATTGTTGATTCTAAAATCTGAATCTTCTTGGTGGAGGAGTGTCCCTGTAATATTCCTATCCTCTTTGATTGTTTCTGCATAGCTCTTTGGATTTGTTTCTGTTAATATTATGGTAGTTGCGGGAGGTATTTACCCCCATGTGTGAACCTGATGAGAATAGAAGACTTCGGGAAGCAAGAGAAACCCTAATGAATTGGAAAATAACCCTAGAAGCCTTGTCGGCTCAAGAAGATAATTTATATTAGGCCATTAGCCTCCAAGAGAAGAATTCGGCCATATTTAATAATAATATACTGAACAGACACATACCCAGAAGAAGAAGTCAGCCCCAACAAACTGGCAGGATTACTATAAATACAGGGCGCCAGTTCTCATTTGAAAGCATCTCAGAATTACAGCTTCCCGGTAGGTGCACACTGCAGTTGCATTCTAGTGCGCAGGTTTGGAGGAGGGTTACAGGTGCAGCTGCAACAACAACTAGTTTCAGTATTGGCTTGGATATCTCTTGGCTAGGGTTTGGAACATCTGATCAGTATTTTGTGATGCACTATCCTTGGGGATTGATGCACTAATATTTGTTTGGCTATCTAGCCTAGGGTTTGCTTCCGAAGGAATTCTCAGTCAAGGTTAAAGTGCTCGGAGGGAGGCTTCAGTCTGTGGTTGGGTGACGAGGGTATTGTCAATGGTAAAACGAGCACACCATCTTCTATATTCTAACAGGTTATGGGCCCACACCCCTTCATTCAGCCTAAAATGATGGAAGGAAACATAGTCGCTAGATATTGAGCTCGTTGAGGAACTGTCGCTAGGGTTACTAGCAGGAGCAGTTTCGAGAAGCACTGTAGCTAGGGTTACTAGCAGAAGCAATTGTAGAAACCCTAAACCTCTTGTTGAGGCACCTTAAGTGATGATATTGACCTAATCTCCAGATAGATCAGTGCACCCTAGCCCAGTGCATCTCCTGGTACTCTCAGAAGGCCAAGCCGTAAAGTTTGGATTTCTGGTCAAATCTAGGGTTTGACCAAGTCAAGCAAGCCATAACGAACTCTATGAAGTTTGAGAACAAGTTAGATGGAGATTTTAACTTTAGAGCGTGGAAGACAAGGATTGACCTCATCCTTGCCAAGAATAAAGTGTTGGATATCGTGAAAGCAAAGATCGTGAAGCCAGAGTTTGAAGAAGGAGAAGAGAAGGAACCACAGAACGTTACAACTATGGAGAAGTTCAAAGATGTTGACATCAATTCCATGAGTATCATAGTGGATTCCATAAAATACCACTTGATACCCTATATCTCCCATCTTGACTCATCGAAGAAGATGTACGATGCCCTAACAAATATCTTCTCAGTCAGAAACATTGGACAAGTTATGAGTTTGAAGAATGAACTCCGTGACATGAAGATGAATGATGACGACATCATAACATCATACTTTGTAAGGATCTCCCAGCTAAGAGATCAACTACAAGCTATTGAAGAGATCACTTCAGAAAAGGAATTGG
>JZKD02S1265812.1:268676-280321 GCA_000966675.3 Picea glauca | reverse complement strand
AAGATGATTCAAAATGAAAATGTCTCCTTGGTATATATAGAAGACTAGGAGGTATAATTACAACTAATGGCCTAAAGCCGACATAAATAAAATAACATTACTAATATAATATGCCTCAATTAAGGGGTAATGATCCAATATTAGGGCTTAACAACTACTTATTATGGAAAAAGAGGTAAAAAATCTTTTGGATGCCAAGATTATCATTCCTTTGAGATACTCTGAATGGGTGGCTAACTTAGTCCCAATAAAAAAGAAGAATGTAGAAATTAGACTTTGTGTAGATTTCATAAATTTGAATAGAAGCTATAAGAAAGATAATTACCCCTTACCAAATATGGAGTACATATTGCAGAGGGTGACAGGTTCATCTAGGATGTTTATGATTGATGGATTTTCTGGCTACAATTAGATCTTTTTCTTACCTGAAGATAGAGAGATGACAACATTCATCACTCCTTGGGGCACATTCATGTATGCTAAAATTCCCTTTGGATTGATGAACGCAGGAGTGGATTGATGAACGCAGGAGCGACCTTTCAATGAGCCATGGACATTGAATTTATTGGGGAGAAGGAAAAGTTTGTAGTCATTTATTTGGATGACATAACAATGTTCTCACAATTTGATAAAGAACATTATCATCATTTGAAAAAGGTCTTCTTGAAGTGCAGAAAATTTGGTCTCTCCCTCAATCCTAAAAAGTCATTGTTTGTTATGAAGGAGGGGAAATTGTATCAGATGAAGGGGCAAGGATTTATTCAAGCAGATTATAATCTATACAAACCTTCTCTCTCCCTATATCTAAGAAATAAGTTCAGTCTTTCTTGGGGAAAATCAATTTTTTGAGAAGGTTCATTTCAAATTTTGTTGAATTTGTAAAGTATATCACAACCATGATGAGGAAAGGAAATGAATTCAAATGGACTACTGAGTGTTGAAAATATTTTGATCAAATCAAAAAGTATTTTAATGAAGCACCTATGCTCATCAACCCTGACTACTCCAAGGATTTTCTGATATTTTCTTTTGCTTCATTTCACACACTAGTTGTTGTTTTATTGCATAAAAATGCAGAAGGGTTAGAGTAGCCTATTGCATTTTTTAGTAGGTCATTGAGGGATGCTGAAATAAAATATGACATCATGGAAAAGAAGGCCTATTCTTTGGTAAAATCCTCAAGGATTTCAGAGTGTATGTGTTGCATTAAAAATTAGTTTCATATGTCCCTTCGGTCTCAGTGAAAGAGATACTTATTTATCCTGACATAGACGGAAGGAGGAGCAAATGGTTGCCAAAATTCTTGAATTTGATCTTGAAATAAAGCCCACCAAATTTGTTAAAGGCTAAGGTTTAGACAAGTTACTGGATGTATCAAATTTCAAATCTCTTGGGGTTAATTTCATCAACATTAGCTCGGAAAATCAGAAAGTTGAGTTGTTAGATAAAGGTTCTCAAGTTAGCCCTCCATTGGCAGAATGCACTTGGTACAAGGACATTATATATTTTCTACAGAAGTTGTAGCCTCTTTATGGTTTGGAGAAGAACAAGGTAAGAGATTTGAAGATCAAATCAATAAAATAATGTCTTATCAACCAAGTTTTGTATTGGAAAGATCCTTTAGGATTAATTTTGAGATGTCTAGATCCACAGGAGGCCCAAAAGATTATGTTTGATTTTCATGATAGTTTGTGTGGGGATCATTACTTCTGGAGAACCACAGCCTATAAAATTCTCAGAGATGGATATTTTTGGCCTAGCCTTTTACTGAAGTTTGTACAAATATTAGATCTTGTGTCAAGTGCCAAAAGTTTTCTGGAAAGAAGCAGCTCAAGTCTTTTCCATTGAAGCCCATAGTAGCTTCAATACCTTTTCAACAGTGGGGCCTAGATTTTATTGGGGAAGTTCATCCTGCTTCAAGTGGTTAGGATAGGTGGATTTTGATTGCCACTGATTACTTTACTAAGTGGATAGAATCCATCCCTACAAGGAATTCCTCCCACAAGGTAATCATTGGTTTTCTTGAGGATATTATGGTGAGATTTGGTTGTCCAAACATAATTGTTACTGATAATGCTGCATCTTTCAAGGATGAACCATTGATAAAGTTTTATGAACAGTATGGGATTTCATTGGTTCATTATATGACTTACTACCCCTAAGGTAATGGACTGGCAGATTCCTCTAAAAAGATCCTTATAAATATCATCAAAAGACCTTTAGAAGACAACAAGAAAGCATGGGATTCAAAGATTAAATTTTCTTTGTGGGTTGATAGAGTGAAAACAAAGAGATCTTTTGGTGTCTCTCCTTTTCAGATTGTGTATGGAGTTGAGGCTATCTTTCCTTATCATCTTTCCTTTCCTGTGGAAAAATTATTCCAAGACTACCAAGGAGAACCTAATGATATGATCAGAAGAATACAACAACTACTAGAAGTGAAACAGACTAGGGAGCAACTACTGGAAAAAGTACAGTACCATCAAAAGAAGATCAAACAAGCCTTTGACAAGAAGATAAGCAAATAATATTTCTAGCTGGGAGATGTAGTGCTCAAGTGGGATGCACCCAAGAAAGACAAAGGAAATCAAGTTAAATTTGAGGCCTTGTGGATTGGTCCCTTCAAAATTTATGAGGTATTTTCAAATAACACTTTTAAGTTGCATAATTTGGAGGATTCTGAAGTTTTTGGTGGCCCTGTCAATGGGTACTTTCTGAAAAAATATTTTTCTTAAGCCATTAGTGGATTTCCTTGACATTGTAAATATCATTTTTTTTTTAATTTTTGATTGAATAAGTGACCCCATGGCCCTAGGATAAGGCACTGAAACTGCTTGTTCTTGGAAACTCACAGGGAGCATGTCATCCCCTCAGGAGCTAATGTTATCACACTAAGTTTCCTTGGGTATTTTATCCCTTAGTTTTAAATTTTTAGCCTTTAGACTTCAAATTTTCTTTATTTTTCTTCATGTGATTTTCTTAGGTTAGTTTGAACAAATAAAGTCTTGGGTTTTGGCTCATTTTTGGCCCTCATATAGATTCTAAGACTAGGTTCATTTTATGGCTTATGGTTTTGACTCACCTCATGACTTGACACCAAGCATAACCTATCCCATGACCTTCATGGCTTGGCATGTCACTCTTTCCACTCATACCTTTATATCCTTTCCATGTTGTCCCTATGTTTGATTAAAGGTGGTCAAATCATTCTTTTTGAAAAAAAGGGTTGCCAACTCACTAAGAGTTTCCATAGAACACTCCTTGTCCTTTATTCCTTGCCACGATTCATCATCATTTCGATGAGGTCATGTTATACCTTGTTTTCAACACCATGGTTCGTTAAAATATGTATTCAAAGATTTTATTTTAATGAGTTTGCTAACGGTTTCAAAGATTTGAATGTTCTCAAACTCAACGCTGTTGAAACTGCTAGTTCAGACCAGTTGTAGACAACACTACGGGATTAACTTCTAATATGGACTTGGAAGATGAGGTGGTCGTGGTGGTCTCCTAAATAGTTGCAAAACTTCAAATTGTCAATTACTCCTCCAGGTATTATGTGATCTCCCTCCATTGCATAGAAAATTCTTGGGATATCTATTGCCTAATTTTTGGTAGCAACCAATGATGCAAATCACTCCCTCCCTCATCCCTCTACATCCATAATTTCCCTCTCATAGACTTGCAGCCACCACACCTAGTTTTTCAGTTATCAAAAACAAAATTCCCTTATGCTCCTAAGTGTTGAGTGCCCGAGCAAACATTTTTTCTTTGTGTACGCACTGCACTACCAAAAAACATTGTTGAAACCTCGCTACATTTCCCATGTTTTCTCTACTATTTGGATTGGAGTGTTAGTTGTTGGTTTTCAAAGACCCTTGCAACAATTTTTCTTTCACCATATCAACACTTTTCATCTTGAGATACTATAGAAAGTAAGGGGAGGGGATATTGCACTTCCTCCCTTTCAAAGGCCACCAAAACAATGTACTGTCAAAACAAGGTGAGTTAGAGGAGAATCGTAGGAGAGAGAAACCATTATTCATTTCCATTTTCTCATTGAAGTATGCGTCTGTTTTCTCCCTTAGCCTTCATTATACCATAACCTGTGATCCCTTTTCTTTACTCATGGAGACACCTTAGAAGAAGAAATCTCACAAGGGAGGAATTGTGGTTAGAAATGAACCCTTAGACATGCACCTATTTGATGCAGAGCCAATGGTTAGGGAATTTTTCCAGAGGGTGGGTTGCCTCTCTTTTTTCCAAAACATGCAGATGGGACATCCTGAAGTGATAAGGAAATTTTCCTTACATTTTGATGGCCTTAATACTAAGGTAGGAGATGTGGAGTTTGAGATGTCTGAAGCCTCTATTGTAGTAGCCACAGGGATTCCTAACACTAGGGAGAGATGGCTTAAATCCATGAATTTAAATGTTGCCTTCTCCAAGGACTTCATCAAACCAGATTATCAAGCTGACAACTTGTCCAAGGGAGTGCCTAGAAGTCATCTAGTTGAAGATTTTGACAAGATGTTGAAGATCATCTAGAGATACTTTACATGTGAGGGAAGGTTTAATATGTTATACCAATACCATACAAGGATTATGCTTCATTTTACTGTTAAAGATGAAATGAATACCCCTTTCTACTTGTTGAGGAGCATGGGGAAAATGTTTGATAGAGTCCAAGACAAATCCAAGGCTGTGGACACTAGTGTCTTTTACTCTGGATTGATTAGGATGTTGGTTTTAGAATAAGTGAAGAAGAGGAACATAGCTTGGGAACAATTCATTATTTATACTCACATGAAGTTGGACATAGCTTCAACTCCTTAGTCAAAGATGCAAATTCCTTTGCCATCTACTACTGATTCTCCAGTAGGAAAAATAAGGAAAAGAAAGAGCAATGCCCTTATTCAAGACCAAGAGGTTATCAAGGAAGTTGAAGAAATAGAGAGGGAGGCTTAACATTCTCCACAGAGAGACTTCTCACCTCTCCTTGCACCAGAATTGGAAGAGGTCCCCTCATCCATTAAAGCCACAACTAAGAAGGGAAGAAAATTTCATTTGTCTTTAGCCTCTCCAACAACTAGAACAAAGGTCAGGAAGCCTTTCACTAAATCATCAAACCTTAAGGAGGCTATTGAAGTACAATTCCTACCCAAGGGTTTAAATCTAAAAAAAAAAAAAAGATAAGGGAAAAGACATTGAAAATACTATTGAGGTGATAAACATAGCCCCTGTACAAAAGAAAGATG
This sequence comes from Picea glauca, assembly GCA_000966675.3. NCBI lineage: Eukaryota > Viridiplantae > Streptophyta > Pinopsida > Pinales > Pinaceae > Picea > Picea glauca. The sequence continues at coordinate 275,063 of JZKD02S1265812.1, read as the reverse complement.
AAGGTGAAGCCATGAAGAATCATGTTGAGGTTATCAACATCAAAAATCCACCTAAAAATCACACCTTCAAAATATTGATTAGACAACTCATGGAGGCTAGGAAGGATGTTGCTCGTTTGAAGGCAGAAGGTTTATCTGAAATAATTAATATGAAGGATATTATGGATATGTACAACAACACCCTTGATTTGGCAATATTTGCAGCAAGAAGAGCCCTGCCTCTCCATAAGCAAATCAATAACCTCTATAGGAAAAATTGAGGCTTTCAGTCTCAAAATAGCTCAAGGCCGAATGTAAACACTTCAAGGATGAATTGGCCTAGAGAAATTTGAATGTTCTAGTAGAAGATGTCATTGAGAAAGAGGAATCAAAAGTGAAGAAGAGCACACTTGCAGTCAAAAATCCTATCACTGCAAAATAAAAACATACCGCTGTGTTAGAAGGAATATCTCCTTCAACAAGGAGGAGTGTTAGGTTGATGAAATAATTGGGGGATAGAAAATCCATTTTTTGAGAATTGTCTCTTTTTGCAAGGGTAAGTGATCAATGATGTTTAATTTTTGCCACCTATACAGGCATCTATAGGCTTCTAGCCTATCAACTCAAAATTCTTAATTATTTTCATTATATAGAAGATCACGGACATTATGTAGCGCCATGGCACTGCAGAATCGTCTATATAGCATGTCCTGCCATTTTTCTACCTAAAGTGCTATGAAATCCCCTAGTCGAAGTACACAATAACGCTACCAAATATCCTAAGCTGTGTAATGGTGGTGCTACCAAATTCATAGGTTTGTGTCATAGTGGTGTACCAAATTCGTTTTTATGATGGGCACTACCCATTATGCAGGACCATTTCAGTGATGGCCCTACCAATTCTTTAGAGGTGATTTAAGCTGTGGGAATACCAAATTTCACACATAGATATACATGCTCAGTGCTACGGAAACTGTAGGCCTGTTTTGGATCTGTGCTACTAAATGTGTAGAGTATTTTGCAAGGGTGCTACAGAAACTCACTACCCATCGCGCTACTGAATGATGCTACAAACTGACACCTAGAATCTAGGGGTTCAATTTTATCACTCTTTTGGGTGGTTGATGATGCGGAGAAGAGATAATATTATAGGTGGCAGCATGATGACAACATACAACCCCTGTAGGACACTTGGCATGGAAAGGGATGCACATCAAGGAAGACAATGTCAATTAATTTTTGTTGGATTGGTTGCCAACATGTTTCCTTTTTAATAGTAGTTTATTAAATAACTGTTAGTACAAGTGTTAGATTGAATAACTGATTTGGAGAATCTTATGGGAGGAAGGTCAACTCGCACCTCTAGCTGTTGCCTTCCCTTTTTGTTATAAATAGATATTTCAAATTATTTGTAGGGATCGAATGGTTGAGATGGGCTCCCTTATTGTAATATTTTGATGAAGAATACTGGTTCTTTGGTTATGTAATGGACTTGAGAATTTTTTATTAATATAAGTTTGTTTCTCTTATTCCATCTTGTTGCCTCATATATTGAAATTTTCATGATTGAATGATTCACATGAAATTATTATAGTTGTATTATGATGAATTTTTTATTATAGTACTGCTATGATGTTCTTCAATGTTCTTTAAACTTTGAATTCAAGAAGATCTTGTATTTAAGTTTCTCCTCCTTAGGCTACTTGAAGACCTTATGTCAATGGCATACCTCTACATTTTCCTCACCAAATGCTTCCTTCTATTCACTTTTACTCCCATTCACTGACTGAAGTTGATCAAGACCTCAAATGCTTGTGAATGCTAGCCCATATTTCTAAGTTAAAACATTATTATATTGATTCTTATCCATTTGACCTTTTAAACACTCATTTACAATCACACATAATCTAATGGGTATTGGGCTTATCCTCTCTGCAATATGACGGTAATTCCTAGTGCTAACATTATTGACCAAAAAAGTTCGTTGATAATATAGCTAATTCGTCGCAAGAATATTTACATGGGATAAACAAAGGAAATGGATGAGGTGGTTCAAAGTATAGCTAATTCGTCGCAAGTATCTTCAAATGTACACATGGGATACAATTCGTTGCCTTTCTCCATTTTTCTTTTAGGTTCTACATTAATGTATATACAATGTATGTGTGTCATAGTTGTCATGAAAAATCCCTCTTTTTTGTTGATTTCTTAATCAACACCATAACGATATTCCCTTGCAGTACTATATGCGGGGACATGTGTACTGTCGAACCAAACATAAATTGTACTAGGACTAGACATGGGAAACAATGACCTGTGAATGGGTCCAACGTTGAAAGTTTTTCAAATTGTTTTTGTATGCACTGAAATTTGACATGGATAGACTATTTTCATGCCTTAATGACATGGGAGGGTTTTTGGACTCAAATTTGATTCACACACCCACTTTTTTCCATCATCATTTCATCATCTAAACCATAAACCCTATTTTTCTTTCAAAGTACACAAATCGGTTGACGCAAGTTTTAAGTTTGCATAAGCCTTTCTTAATTTTTCTTTTAGGTTCTACATTAATCTATATACAATGTATGTGTGTCATAGTTGTGATGAAAAATCCCTCTTTTTCGTTGATTTCTTAATCAACACCATAAAAATACTCCCTTGCAGTACTAGATGTAGGGAAGTGTGTAATGTCGAATGAATTTTAAAAGGAACAAGGAATGGAAATTGTACTAGGACTAGACATGGGCAACAATGACCTGTGAATGGGGCCAACATTGAAATTTTTTCAAACTATTTCTGTATGCACTAAAATTTGACATGGATAGACTATTCACATGCCTTAACGATATGGGAGGGTTTCTAGACTCAAATTTGACTCACACACCCACTTTGTTCCATCATAAATTCATCATGTAAACCATAAACCCTATTTTTCTTTGAAAGTACACAAATTGGTTGACGCAAGTTTTAAGTTTGCATCAGTCTTTATTTATTTTTCTTTCAGGTTCTACATTAATGTATATACAATGTATCTTTGTTATAGTTGTGATGAAATATCCCTCTTTTTTGTTGATTTCTTAATCAACACCATAAAAATACTCCCTTGTAGTACTATATGTAGGGACATCTATACTGTCAAATGAATTTTAAAAGGAACAAGGAACCAAAATTGTACTAGGACTAGACATGGGCAACAATGACCTATGAAAGGGGCCAACGTTGAAAGTTTTTCAAATTGTTTCAGTATGCACTAAAATTTGACATGGATAGAGTATTGGCATGCCTTAATGATATGGGAGGGTTTATGGACTCAAATTTGACTCACACACCCACTTTTTTCCATCATCAATTCATCATATAAACCATAAACCCTATTTTTCATATGTTCTAGTAGATATGTTAATGATTCCTAATTTCATATTTGTATTTGACTCAAGGTACAACTAGATTGCAAAGTATCAAATTTTAATTTCAAGTTGATAAACCAAATATGAAATGAATCCTAATTAAAACCATAAAGTGTTCGAATTTTTCATTTAAGTGTAGTGTCATGTAGTTATATTTTAAAACATAGAGAAAGTAGTCTCTATAGAAGTAGAGAAATATATTGATATTGGATTCTCTTCTAAGTTGATGTTGATCTTTTTAACCTTCAAGAAATATTGATATATATGGTGTTGTGAAAATAAGTACAATATGTAATAGAGGAGAAAATCAAGGATAATAATCAAGGATAATTTAGTACTCGTCACTTATGAAAACATGTTCGTCGGCAAGAGAGACAAAGAAGGGAATTATTCGGCGAGAGAAAAGGAAAGGATATCATCACAAGAGCAATGAATGTAAATAATCTTGCGACGAACTAGCTATACTATTGACGAAAAATGTTTGTCGATAGTATAGCTAATTTGTTGCAAGAATATTTACATGGGATAAATAAAGGAAATGAATGAGGGAGTTCCAAGTATAGCTAATTCATCGTAAGTATCTTCAAATGTACACATGGGATATAATTTGTCACCTTTCTTCATTTTTGTTTCAGGTTCTACATTAATGTATATACAATATATGTGTGTCATAGTTGTCATGAAAAATCCCCTTTTTTCGTTGATTTCTTAATCAACACCATAAAAATATTCCCTTGCAGTACTAGATGTGGGGATGTGTGTACTGTCGAATCGAACACAAATTGTACTGGAAATAGACATGGGAAATAATGACCTGTGAATGGGGCCAACGTTGAAATTTTTTCAAACTATTTCTGTATGCACTGAAATTTGACATGGATAGACTATTTGCATGCCTTAATGACATGGGAGTGTTTATAGACTCCAATTTGACTCACACACCCACTTTTTTCCATCATCAATTCATCATGTAAACCATAAACCCTATTTTTCTTTCAAAGTACACAAATTGGTTGACACAAGTTTTAATTTTTCATCAACCTTTCTTCATTTTTCTTTCGGGTTCTACATTAATGTATATACAATGTATGTGTGTCATAGTTGTGATGAAAAATACCTCTTTTGTGTTCATTTCTTAATCAACACCATAAAAATACTCCCTTGTAGTACTAGATGTGGGGACGTGTGTACTGTCGAACTAATTTTAAAAGGAACAAGGAACAAAAATTGTAGTAGGACTAAACATGGGCAACAATGACCTATGAGTGGGGCCAATGTTGAAATTTTTTCAAATTGTTTATGTATGCATTGAAATTTTACATGGATAGACTATTCACATGCCTTAACGATATGGGAGGGTTTCTGGACTCAAATTTGACTCACACACCCACTTTATTCCATTATCAATTCATCATATAAACCATAAACCCTGTTTTTCATATGTTCTAGTAGATATGTTAATGATTCCTAATTTCATATTTGTATTTGACTCAAGGTACAACTAGCTTGCAAAGTATCAAATTTTAATTTCAAGTTGATAAACCAAATATGAAATGAATCTTGTGACGAATTAGCTATACTATCAACAAAAAAAGTTCGTCAATAGTATAGCTAATTCGTCGCAAGAATCTTTACATGGGATAAACAAAGGAAATGGATGAGGTGGTTCCAAGTATAGATAATTCATTGCAAGTATCTTCAAATGTACACATGGGATAAACAAAGGAAATGGATGTGGTGGTTCCATCTAATGAAATATTGGTATGATCTTATGTATTACTCTACCTCCAAAAGTACCCAATTTAAAGCACTATATGGTTATGAACCCACGTCACCGAAGAATTGGGTCATTAAAAATGCAAGTATAAACTATTATTAATCTCTTTTAAAATAAAATTGGCAACCATAGGTTAACTCTCTCTCTTTATCGTGGAGAAATACATAGTTAAAATAAACTACCATAATGCAATCAATGCTGCAAGAAGGTCTAAATTAATATGCATGAGTTGATATGATTTTGGCCTCATGAATGAGAAATATACCTGGTGTTCTCGGTCAATCTGTCAGCATATGAGAAAAATAGAGACCGCTCTGCATGCCTTGCAGGGTTCACCAAGGCAGAACATCTATAGCAGCAAGAGTGTTAATAAAAAGAATAAAAACAAAACAGAAAACAATCTAATCTAACAGCTGTGAAGCAAATAACGATTCGGAAATAACCAGAAATATCAAACATGAGACAAGGAAGTCCACAATGGTTCTAGGCTTGATCTATTAGGGGAAACCAGAGTACACGCTGAGGGCAGAGATAAGGATTCCCTCTCCCTCCAATGGAAGGTCCTTCAAATCTCTCAAGATTGTGCTTTCCTTACAAAACGAGTAGAACTAAAATAAACAGTGAAAGAACTCTGAATTAGGCTGCAGACGGATGGCTTGTCAAAAGGACTGAGCTATGAATCTGGACAGCATAACTTTGCATGGAATTCTCTGCTGAAACAACGAGCCTTCACTGCTATTTATAACATTTTCCAGGCGGTCACGTAACTAGCTTCCGGTGTAAACACGGTGYTGTTTAGGGTTCACTTAAGCCATTAATTCRCCRAATTTGCAGAACCGACCCTGATCTGGATGTCAAATCATCTCAGTGGAAGGTCCATTGGCGATCGGGAGGCCGACTTAAGCATTTAATGCGCCGTATTAGCAGATGCACGGATTTTTCTGTGGACAGTCACGCGTCGGGCGCTTAAGCGCGCACAACACGTTCTTATCCCGCACATACGCGCGCACCTTACTAATGTGAAGTGTCTTTTAATTTTTGTATAGTTTTTGACCCTTCTGGAATGCTGTAAACTTCATTCTATGCCATGAATGACTTCATTGTTATGTTGATGATGCGGAGTTCTTGTCGCCCTGTGTGGACGAAATTTCAGTGATAACAGATGCCCCCTGATGGATGAGGTTAGGAGCATACGTATAGCCGAAATCCATCAATGTTTCT
>JZKD02S1265812.1:229495-255343 GCA_000966675.3 Picea glauca | reverse complement strand
AAACATTAAAAAAAACAAAACAAAAAATCAAAAAACAAAACCACCACATTGAACTTAAAAAAATGTGAAACTAAAGATCAGTTGCACACAAATGTGGACCTGACCTCGTTGATTCGAAAATTCGAAAGACTTAAAGGAGGGAGGGGTTGGAGAGGAGCTCTATTCCAGTGTTTATTTGGTGCTCTGCCCACTATAGTTGTTGAGAAAAAACCTGAGCAAAACCCCTGTCCAAGGAGCAAGGAGTAGATCAAACCTCGCGATTGATCTGAGCAGAGTGAAATCCCGAGAAAAAATAGTCTTGATTCCCCAACTTTCAATTAGACATTGATAGAGGTAGATGACCCAAACTATCCGACCAAACTTATGGAGATCGAGACCAAGACCAAGGGCCATCCAAGACTAAGATCAAGAGTTGTGCATGAGACTGTCGAGGGAAAGGAGGGAATCAAGGGCTATCTGAGACTAAGACTTAGACTTGCACACAATACTGTCAAGGGAAAGGAGGGAAATAATGGTATGTTCTTTAATCTACCCTAACCTTTATTTCAATGGCATCTAGCATTGTTTCATTGATTAGATCTAGGTGACTACTGATAAAAACCCAATGAATACAGAGTGCCCTCAGAATTTTCGATGATTTTACAAAAAAAATTAACCAATGTGCCTTTTAAAAATATAGGTAGAAAATCATTGGTATCTTGGTGTCTTAGTTTTCCTTAGGACTTAGGTGTAGGTGTGATTGGGATATATTTGTAGGGCCATCCAAGACCAATACTGAGACTTGCGTGCGATACTGTTCCTCGAAATTTCCCATGATTTAAAAAAAAAAAAAAATCCTTAAAATAAATGCCTAAGGTGTCCTCAATAAACCTATTCTACCCTAAACCTAACCCTATACTACCCATGTGCTCCATTCATCACTTATTAGCAGATAGGTTCATGTGCGAGTTGCTCAAGTTTTTCCATAATGAATCAATTTTGTAGTGGTGAGAATGGAGGAGTAGTATTGTTGAGGACATGCTCATGGATTTCCTCTTCTTTTGAATCCTCCATTGACTCATCCTCTTGAGATCCTATATCCTTTGAACATACACTAGAACCATGACTCCACAATGCCATCTCATCTTTGCTTCTTCCTACTCTTGAGAAATCTCTAGCCACCTTTGCCATTTATTTGTCAATGCTTTTCTTAGATGGTATATTGTCCATAGTGTGGAGGTCGATGAGTGTTACCTTTTATTGCTATTGGTGCACTCCTATATATGAAGGGGTTGTTTGTTCTACTTCATTCCAAACTAGGACTCCCAAGACATAAATAACATAATCATGTAGATCATGATCCCAAGAAATCAAAATTCCATGAGGGTTATGTTTCCCATGTATGTCATACATTGATGATTGTCGTGGTTGTAGGAATCATGCTTCATTAGTTAAAACCCAAAACCCAAATGAATTTGATCCCAAAGCCCATATGAATTTGCTTCATTAAGAGTGTTTTACAATGAAAAACATTTTAAGGGTCGTGCCTAATTTCACATGCTTACTATTAATCACTTACATAGAATTGGGACTTTACTAGCACTTTTTCAAACACAATTTGCCTCATTTGTTATCCAACATGTGTTCCATCACTTTTTCACTCTTTCTATAAACAACTATAAAAGGATCATAAATCAATGCATTAGATAGATGCACTATTTTTATTCAATCATAATCCAGTCAGTTTATGATTGCTTGAATATGTTGGGTCTATAAGGCTGATTGAAAATTGCATTTGCATTTATATTTGGTTTGTTAGATGAGTTTTTGGAGTTGTGTATCCCATGACCCCAAAAGGGGATATGAAAAAGGGCCATAGATGTATGAAGAGGTGGGAGAAGGAAAATAATAATGTTTTATTTTCATTTTAATGTAGAATTAGATTAACTTTCCAAATTATACCAAATAGTCCATTTGTACTTGGGTGACCCACATATCCAACCAACTCTTTTTCCTTTTCCACCTAATTTGTAGCCTCACTTGAGCATATCCGAGATAAACCTTAATTTTCCTCCCACTAATGATGGCTAGAACCCTAATATTACTCCATATTTCATTGCTAAATATAGATGGGTAAACCCACACTTGGTTCTTGTTATCTTGAGAGGCCCTAAAATTGCACCCTTTGATTTGATTATACTAATTTGAAACCAACTTACCAAATATGTAGAGGTCCCCACTCTTGTACCAACTATTATTGATAAAGGAAACAATTGAATAATATGCAAGTTCCATCTATGCCTCTTTAGGACCCCTAAAACGATCCTATGACATTCCTTGTTATTATGAAATCTGGTGATATCACTTCCATTGTTGATCATGTTACTAGCTGACCCCACCACATCAATTTTTCCTTAACCACTCAATTGTTAAAATATGATACAAGGATGATGATTTACTTTGAGAATATGCACTTAGAGGTATATGTTGCTATGTATCTTTCTTTGAGTACCCATTTCCCATTTCCCTTAAATAATTCTTGGTCATCCACAAGGTGAAGCCCTTGTGATCCTTATGTGTATTTAAAATGTGTATAGTGGTCTCTATAATCATAAAAGTTTACTATGTTATAAATGATGACATTTTCTTCAATGTTGTATAGGTGTACCAAGTGAACTATGACATTTGCATGATATTTTTAAAATTTGGGTCATTTTTCTTCCATTTATCCGGATAATTAGCTCATACTTTTTTTCATTAGCAGTACTGCACACATAGTAATCTATCAAGAAATTATTTCTTTGCTTAAAACCTCTTGCTCCTTCCCATATGTAGTTTTTATCGAAGTTGAAATTATTGCATTTCATTTTCCTCTTGCATGGTTTAAAGAGTCGAGTCAAAAGGACATCAGTTTCATGACTACTCCTTTGAGTAACAACAACCTAAAAGAAAGCACTAATTAAAATTGATCTAGAAACTTTTCTAGGGCTCTCCAAACCCATCTTAGCTTAGGTGTAGATATTTGGAATAGGATTGTGAGAATAACTTTCCAAAGATGCTAAACAAACATAAATCCTTGAGTTAGGGAGTGAAATCCAACTGCTATATCACTGACTTTGGGAATCCCTTCTAACATAAGGGTCAATCACGAGGTCGCATTGGGGCCCTCAGAGTAATTAGCCTTGGTTTGTTGGTCTTGGTGTCGAATGTCAACTGTCCCCCCTCTTCTTTGGTATAGTAGGTAGTACCATAAAGGCCATAATATTTGAGACTTCCTACACAAGGTGACAACATAGGGAAGGTGGTGTTGTACCTGGGATCGATGTTGGCTAGACTCACTTGGACTCCTTGGAGGGTTTCCCATTGCTCGGTGAGGTAAATTGCACCATGGTGTTAGTTCGTTAAGTAGGTTGTCAATGTAACTTTTCCACCCACCAAAACTCATCCCCTTTGTGCATTGATCCTACGATGTTGGATTCCATAACCAAGTAGTGCTTCTTTGTCAGAAGGTTTGTTTGCATTCTTGACTCCTAGATTAATTAGCGTGTGTTGTGTTTTCTCCTTATTTGGCCTTAGGATTGAGTTTGTGTCTAATCGCATCAGTTCTAGGGTAATTCCTCATTTGATCAATACAAAATATGGATACCATTAAAATAAAAGAGAATAAATAGGTAACAAATAGCTCATACCTAACTTACGTCTTATAATTCTCCAACATTATTCTTTACACGTAGTGGAACAAACACCAAATGGAATGGTTTACACAAGGTCATGACCGAAAAAGTTCCATATAATGAAAATGAGCAATGTGATTGGAGAATTCAAAATACTATCATAAACCCACATCTCACATATTTGTACATCAACCATAGATTCACAATCTTTCATGAAGAGGTCTGGGAGAAATGCCTCCATGAAAAATTGTCCACATCAGAATGGTCCATGTCCTTGATGGAAATATATAAAATTCCCTTGAATGTATTTTAGTCCTTGTCTTGCTTAAAAAGGATGATCCCATTCTGAAAGTGGTCAAAGACTACTTTTATCCCCCCTCTATTTGGTAAATTCTAGTTCTTATACTAGCCTTCCCCTACAATAGGGAGTCTTGTGTCCCTTTTCTCAAAAATAAGTGAGATTCCTCTTCTTTGTCTTTGGAATCCTACATGGTTACTTCCAAAAGTAATTCCTTCTCTAGGGTTTTACCACTATATGATGGGGAAATTCAATTTAACGTTATTTACATGTAGGTAGGTTAAGTCACTACTCATTATCCCTTTCCCCATCTCTACCATTCAGTATGCCTCCAAGGTGTTGAGATATATTTCTCGCAAGGCCTTGATATATTGTGAAGTCCTCACATTCAACTCACTAAACCTCCTTCTTAGCTTGAAACTCAACTCTCTTCCAAGAAAGAGGGAATCCCCTCCTCTTATATCAATAATTTTTTCCCTTGCTCTGACTCTCTCCCGACCTCTTCAACATATCCCCCTTTTTATGGAACATACATCTTTCCTTGTTTCTCTCAAGTGGTTTCTCCACTCACTATTCATGGCCCGATTGAAACTTGGGTCTCCTAATCAACCATCCCATTATCCCTTATATCCATGAGTCTTGGTACATCTATATTGATGGTTCCTCAAACTTTACCTTGAACTTATATACTTGATATATTCTAAACAAGCAAAGTAAATGTGTAGCAACAACAATTGACCCCTTACAACCAAAACTTTCCAAACCTTAGCCAAGGAATGTTAATGTCCTACTCCAAAACATTCATCTCCATATGTAAACCAAGTAATCATGTCAACTTATACAAAATCTAAAAACCAAGCATTCGTGTCAAACTCTACACAACCCATAAACCAAGAATTCATGTAAACCTCTACACAACCCAAAAACCTGCAAGCATACATCCAACATTCTCCCAACCTCTTGGACAAGAATACATGTAGCCTAAAAAATCTAATGTTTAGCGAAACTAGAATCCAATCATGAACATTTTCAACATTCCACCCTCTTGCATCCATGGCATATGACCATGTACTCATCCAAGTATGGGAGGAGAAGGTGGGAATATACCACCATTTGGTTTTCCTCCAAGGTGTTGAGATAGAGTTCTCGCAAGGCCTTGATATATTATGAGGTCTGTTGGCAACCAATTCACATTTTTTTATTGTCTAATAAGCTTCCTACACCAATGTTTTGCAAACATCAATTTTTCGTCACAATTTTCAAATAAACGACATTTTTATTTTTTGCGACATTTGCACATTTACCTTCATTTTGTTTTCATGATTGTAAGCGTGAAAACTTAGTATTTTGAAGTCACATTGAAATCACTATCTGAACTGTCATTATCTCTTTTGTCGATATGCCTATTACGCTTACCTTTTTATTTATCATTATACATCTGGCAAGATCCTTTGATCGGTACTCATGCTTCGATTAATTGCGTAATTTGAGTTTGTAATACATTGGCACTTGAATTTGCATTTTATTTGACCTTCTTGACCTTTGGTTTCATAACATACATGGGTGTTATGGTTAAATCTTTCATATATATCTTTAATATAATACCTATGTTTGTGTTTTCATAATTATTGGCTTGTTGATTATATGAATACTCATCGACACATTGGTTAAACTATTGATTATATGAGCTGATACATTGATGCATAGTTGATTTTGGTTTTGATTTATATGTTGGGTGTTTAACACTATCGAATAACGTTTGCGCGCGTTGGTTCATATATTTGATTTCATTGGCTGGGAAAATGAATTGAGTGTTGAACTATGCTATAATGGGTTGAACAACTATGAAAATTGGCGGTTGTACTTTGGCAATAACTATTTTGCATGGCAGAGATAAGCTCCACCACCTTCGCACGATGGCATTTATGCCTATCCCTTATCCCCGTTCACTTCTATTAGCTCGGGTAGCTCTGCTCCTATGTGGTTATGATCCAAACCCTCGGCTTACCATGTGCTCGGCTCCATGGCACCAGTCGTGCGAATCGAGCCAAACGACAACCAAGCCTTGTTAATGTTTGACAATGCCCGTAAAGACTTGGAGGATAACAGATGGCTCACCTTCCTGCAACGATTTGAGGGTTTTAATCTAGCTGTAGCACAACAGTTTTCCATGACTTTCGATGGCTGTAGAGCCAAGGTGGGTGACATACAGTTGGAAATTGATGAGAATTTTATCAGTTCTGCTACAGGGTTACCATCCTTGGGACAACGTTGGTTTAATAATTTAAAGGTCGAAGAGGTACCATGGACACTATTGTTCCTCTTGTGAAAGGTCACTTCTTGTGACAGAGGTATGCCCATCTCTGCACTTAAACCATGATGGCACGATATTTTGATGGTAGTCAAATAGTTCGTGATCTGTGAAGGTCGATACAGACTCGTTTTCCTCTACCACCTGCGTTTGTTAATGAATTTTATGGGATACTCATTGAATATGCCTTTTTACTTTCAGTGCAACCTATATAAAATGTCGAAAAGGTTTAAAAGGTAGAAGGCTGACAACAACCTATTCCACCATGGACTTATCAAACTTATCGTTGTTTATCACTTGAGTTTAAATGGTGATAGCTAGAGAGATTTCATCACTCGTAATGGTTTCGATGATACAGACCCTATTCAGGTTGACAAGCCTGTGGTAATTGAAACCAAGGCTGAGCCACCCGTGCCCTTCCATATCCTATTTCCCTCTCCTAAGCCTTTGGTTGACCCTGCTATTAACTTACCAGATGTTATAACTGAGAATGTTGAGACTATTAAAAGACCTATGAGCAAAAAGCCCAAGGAAAACCTGACTGCTAATGCCAAGGGTAAAAAGAATGCTCGGCTTATTTCAAGGATGGATAGAAACAAAGCTAAATCCTCTGCTGAGTCAAACCCTATTGTCCTAAGTGAGGATTCAGACTCTGATGTAGAACGCTTCTTAGCTAGCGAGTATCCTTACTCATAGGGTTTATGCCCTGAACCACCTTATGATTTCGTGAAAAATCTTCCCCCCTGCCTAAGGAATAACCCTAGCTACCCTGGTATCAACCCGCCTAATGAAACCCTCAGAAATATGTCCAAACCCTCGCCTGCTCTTTCAAAATCAATGTAGTCATCCTGTGACCAATGTGATTTATGGTTGGAACGATACTACATTGATGTTCCCCTACTCCAATCGAAAATTCAATCACTAGAAATTCAAGTGGCAGTATTAACCAGCCAAAGAGACCAACTCCAAGCAATTGATAAGAAGCATAAGACAACAGGATCCATCCTTTTCAAGAATGTTGAATCGACCATAGCCGTTATAAACTCCAAATTGAGGTGACCAAGCCATCTGCTCGCCATACAGGTATGATTTTCGAAATTGTCCTAGTTGTGTGAGTGATCAAAGTTAATATAATGATTCAAATTTTGTTTTCAGATAGCTCTGTCTCTCATTCAAAATGGCTTTGTCATTCGGTGTTCATCCTGTATATTGTTTTGTTTTGCTAAAAATAAAAGGAATTTCGATTTGATATACAATTTTCTCATAGATTTTTGTTGGATTTGAATGGTTTTCATTTGGATTTGATTTGTTACGTTTGTCTGATTGAAGTAACGAAATTAATGGTTTGTTTTCAATTCAATTCATTTTGTATCCACTCCGAACAGGAAGTTTTTCATGCACAATTTAGAATATGATTATGCTTGGATTCGATCTCATTATGATTCATGTGTTGTGATTGGCAAACGATTTTAATAAATTTGGTTGCTACGATGTTGTGTCATATAATGTTCTAGATTTGATCGTTTCCAAGTTGGGAAAAATGGCTCTGTTTTTATTAAAACAATATGCTCATTTAAGTCTGTGCGAATAATATTCACGCCCAAATCATGGAACATTTTGATCTATGACGACTGTGTAAAACCCCAGCTGTTTGATTCGTTTGATTTGATAAGTGTATCTCCAGTTAGTTTGATCGATTTTATGAATTGCATTCATATCAAAATAGATTTGATTACAACTCTATTCTCAAACGAGTTTGCTACTCAGTTTGACTTATCTCATTCTGTTAAATTCGTACGAGGACATTTGGGTTATAGTTGTTTCTAAATGCACTCAAGAAAAGATTTCGTGAATGATTTTGTCTGCCCTAATTTGCAATAGCAAACGATCGACCAATTCTTACAAACTCTGTTACTAATTGATTGGTCTTGTTACGATTTCATTTTTGTACAGTTACGAGTTAGTTATGGTTTGAATTCTCTCACGGCTTAGATCGTATGCCAATACATTTATAACGATTTGAAAAGTGAGCATGTTCGGATTCAATCGTATCTCCTCTTATTGAGGCAGCATAACGATTGCTTGCGATTTGTTTTGATAATGTTGATTTTGATTGGATTTGAAACGATTGCATTGCTATTCCATATGATTTTATCACCCGACTTTATGGTAACAAAAGAAACGGAGTACAACTATCTTTGTAATCAGCTGATCGATATTGGTCTTGTTTGATTTCAAAATAGAATAACGATTTCAATTTATGATTTGTTTCCAAATAAGCTATTGGATTATTAAACTTAACTTAATTCTTTAAAAGATTGTTTCGATTTTAATGTTGATTCTGTGTCTCATTTAGACCAGCTATAGAATCAGAGGATTTTGTAGCTAGTCTATGGAATTAGATTTTTATTGTTTTATTAATAAAATATCCCTCTAACTTGTCCATTTTTGACTTGTTTCAGGTAAATTCGAATTGCATGGGACATGCTTGGCAGTTCAAAGAGATATTTGGGTGTTTTAGTTTTATTGTAGTTTCCTAGTTTAGTTAAACTTGGGATATCTTCAAAGATTTATGTAAACAGTTTGATAACTTCCACAAGGAGGTTTTACCCTGTGGAAAACTTATAAATACTTATTATTTTGTGTAATAAGGATCATCCTCACTTAAGGGAGAACCAGGATTATGGATTTCTAATACAAATTGAGACAAAAGTTGATGTTCTGCTACAGCTTTCGCTTTCATAATATCAATCTTTTGTTTCATGTTTATGCATATCAATTTGCATTTGATTAGTGACTACTTTAGCTATCATGGTCTTTTGCAGAACAATATGATTGAATTAATGTGATCCATTCCTACTTTCTTTCACTAATTTAAAGAATACAACAATTACTTAGTTCAGCTAAAGAATGACAGATTTCTCTTCATAAATTGAACTATTATGTATAGATCTTTGCACACAGGTTTATCTAACTGTGAATATTTATAAATTATAAGATTGTTGTGATTTTTATGTCTTGTTTGTCCTGTAAATATATTAAAGAGCATTGCAACTATCATTTACGAGAAGCTTCTGGATAATTAGGAGCGGTTTTATTCCTTCCGATCAGCTAGGATGAGTATCATACACAGGACAAATCTGGGGCGTTTCTCCAGGTCAGTTTGCGATTATTTTTGTTAGTATATTGTTAGTATTTTAGTTAGTCATATTTGTAGTTTAGATTAATGTTTTAGTTTAGTTAGTTTCCTATTTTATTTCGTGTCCATAAAATCATAAAATAAAATAAAAAATACCTTTTCTCTGTCTTAGGGCAGAATATTAATGAGTTTTTCAGGTTTTATTTAAATCTGTAAATTGTGGATATTGTACATTTTGTGAATAAGTTATATTTCAGTTAGTAGTTAGATAGTTGTTTAATAGTTAGTAATAGTTAGATTAGTTAGTTAGTTTTTTTTATTTGTTTTTAGTTAGATTAGTTTAGTTTGTTTAATAGTTAGATTAGTTAGATTAGTTAGTTAGTTAGTTTTATTTGTTTTTAGTTAAATTAGTTAGTTTAGATTAGTTTTCTTTTGTTTTCTTAGGAACTTAGATCGGCTAATGGAGCCGCTAAACCCGTCAGGGTGGTTCATCCCAAACGGCTTGGGTTATTAGACAACCCCGAATCGGTTCCACTCTCTCAGTTGACGGATGGTCGATTTTGCCCATCAACAAATGGTGCTAGAAGGAGGGCCTGAACTTAATTAATGGCATGAGGCGGTTGCAAGACTCCTCCACCCCCTAATCGCTCACCTATAATGACTAGAATCTGTTCACACGATAATATTCCCCTTCAAACATAAACTACTTCAACCGAGGATCCACAGATCACAGTTGAGCCAGCAACCCCTAATCCTACAGGTGGTGACATACAAGAGATTGTCCGCCAATCTCTTATTAAAATAGATAGTGCCTTAGCCCGTTTGAGGCAACCAAACCGTTCGTGGGGTCAACCTTTGGATTTCTCTGATATCATAGAACAATTAGGTGACACTAAACTCATTGTGAATCCTACATATCCAAACCTAAATCCTGCTGCAGGAGAATCTGGGATACCTCCTTCACCACCTCCATCATCTCCTTCCTCTTCTGGAGGAGATTCCTCTGACGAAGGCGATTCCCCTTCTCATCCTTCCACACCCACTACCCCAATGGAAAATCAGAATAACCCTGCTAGACCCTGGCTTGATCAGGATGTCGTAGTTGTACCTGGAGCTCAGCACCCTCTACCTAAACATCAGGAGAAATGGCTTCCCAAGTTTGATCCTGACTCAAAACAGATAGCTGAAGATCACATTAAAATGTTTATGTTAGCCATTAGACTCCGTAATGTCGAACATGAAGACATTGTCTGTAGGTTTTTCCCTTATACCTTCGAGGGAAATGCATCCACATGGTACTTTTCCCAACAACCCCATACCATCGTGTCTTCAGAAAAGTTCGAGTCATGCTTTTTGGAAAAGTTCGAAGACGGTAAGCCTCTGGAAGTATTAGTCATGGATCTTTCTAGCTTAAAAATGAACCCAAAAGAAAAAGTTAAATACTTTAATCAAATATTCTTAACACTTAAAAACCGAATCCCTACGGATTCTATGCCTGCTAAGAGTCTTATAATAGCGTACTACACTAAAGATTTGCATCAGAGCATAACTATTTGGGTTAAACAATATAAGAAAGCCACGTTGTTATAAGCCTTCGAGGAGGCCACCCAAATTGAAAAAGACATACTTAGTCTTAAAGACTCTTCTAGCAACGAAACTGAAACTAGTTCTTCTTCCAAAAAGAAGATTGAAATACTACCCAAACCCACTCAAAGTAAAACACAACCTGAAAACTCTGATTTGTAAAACCTAACTAAAGTTGTTCAAAAACTGTCAAATCAAGTTATAGACTTGAAAAGGTCGACAGAAGAAGCTTCTTCAAGCAAAGGGCCTTATAAACCCCCATTCCGGAAGCCTTTTCCTACCAACTGACCTAATCCAACCAAAGAAGGCCTACATCTAGAAAGTCTGCAATGTTCCCTTCAAACAATTTTAGAAGCCCAAGATAACTTGATGCCTCCTGAGATTCCTGAGGAAGTAGTTGAACAAGAGACATTCCAAGAAGAAGAGTCTTCTCCAAACATTTTTGGACACTTCTCGGATAGCATCTTTCAAGCTAACTTCGAGACAGTTCATCCTTATAACACTAAGAGTAAGACAACAAATAAACCTTCTTCCGAAAATACTACAACTTCACCTCCATAGCAATCTAAATCAGCAGAGACTAAACAGAATAATGTGAGCCCCAACTTAGATTATGATGTTGTTGAAGATATTAAAAAGTTAAGGGCTAACATTTCTATTTATGAGTTATTGAAGTTTCCATTTTTGTTACAAAAAATGTTGCAAAATATTTCAGAAAACGGAAAAAATGGTAATTCTAATGGTAACAAGGTTATGCAAAGAAAAGTACCTCAGAAGACTTCCACTAAAAATAATCCTGATCCTCAAGATAAAGGAAGCCTTCCTGTAAGTAATGTAAATAATGTAAATGATGTAGATAAAGTATCCTTAGAAACTGCGAGTAAAAAGCCACAAGCTACTACTCTTAGTACTTGCAAAAATGTACCTCCTTTCCTATTAACTTTCGAGATTTTTAATAGAAACGTACACAATTGCATGGTAGACTCGAGAGCGTCATCCAATGTGATGCCTTGGTCCATTTTCCAAAAGATTAACACTGAAGTTGAACCCTCGACTTTAAAAATCATACAACTTGATCGAACCAATGTCAAAGTTATAGATGAACTAAAGAATGTGCTTATTAGATTATCGTCTAACCCCAAGGTTCATCAAGTTATTGATATAATTGTTGTGGATATTCCAGAAGTATATGGTCTGTTTTTAAGCAGGGACTGGTCGGAGAAGCTACATGGTTATTTCGCAATAGATTGGTCTCACTTATGGCTTCCATAAAATGACAAGCCTAATAAAATCAAGGTGAATCATGAGCTCTACCTTAAGTTCACAGTCACAGATTTGAACGATCCCAACGAACCGTACACACCTTCTGTTGATTCACCCGAAGTCTAAGGGATGGACACCTTCTTCGACAACTTCATGGCCGAGGCTTCACCTATCATTAATCCAGAACAACAGTCCGAGATTGTAGCATATATGCATCCAACAGTTTCTACGGAACGGTCCCATGTGCCCGATGGAAATCAAATTTGGTCTCTTTATTTCGATGGGTCAAAGTCCAAAGAAGGAGCTGGCGCAGGCTATGTCATTATCGATCTGCCAGGTAATAAAACATTGATATCATGTAGGTTGGAATTTGAATATACTAAAAATACTGCAGAATATGAGGCTTTACTGCAAGGTCTCAGAAAAGATTTGGATATGAACATTCAAAATTTAACCGTCTTTGGCGACTCTGAAATAGTGGTTAGACAGGTAAGAGATTCTATCCACTGTCTTTCTCTGCATCTCAAAAGCTACCAGTCTGAGGTATGGAACTTAATGAATAAATTTTCTGCTTTCAATATAAATTCCATTCCAAGGATGAATAACTCTGAAGTAGATCTGTTAGCTAATGTAGCTTCTAAACTTCTTCCTGCAGAAGGCTTGTCCCCAGATGCATTCTTCGTCGAGCTATTATTTTGACCATTCATTCCCAACAACATCATGAATTGGAGAGTATTTGACGACGATCAACAGATCATCAACTTTCTGCACATGGAAGAAACCTTTCAAGGTGTGGTGATAGATGAATGCACACACGACGACAATTTGCACGATTTTACGGTCATACCTGATCCGAAAACTCCTGAAGCTCTGTCGAACATGGTAAATTCCATACCCAAATGTGTAGTTAGATTAGAGAAGTTTTATGATTTTGAAGATAAATTTAAAAAGATGGTCAACTGTAAAACCAATAATTCCTCGTTGTCTTATAAAAAAGTAAACTTAGGAACTAATGAAAATCCTTAATGCATTAACTTAGGCTTGGGATGTTCTCGACAAGAAAAAGCTGGATTCATTAAATTGTTCAAATAATTTAAATATGTCTTTGCATGGACGTATGATGACCTCAAAACTTTCGATCCTAATATCATACAGCATGTCATCCCGATGAAGTCCCAAACCTTACCCTTTTAGCAAAAACTGAGGAAAATGCACCCTAAACTAGAACTGATCATTCAAAAAGAATTGAATAAGTTCCTTAATGCTAAAATAATTTTTCCTGTTAGGCACATTCAGTCGGTTTCTATCCTTGTCCCAGTTCGGAAGAAAAACGGGGAAATCCGACTCTGTGTAGATTTTCAAAACCTCAATGGAGCGTCTGATAAAGACAATTATCCTGTCCCACCCATGGAACAGATCCTCCAACAGGTATCTGGTTCCGAGAGGCTATCCCTGTTAGATGGTTTCTCTGAATACAACCAAGTCCTGATATCTCCACCAGACCAACTCAAAACTACCTTCCGTACCCCGTGGGGCACTTATGCTTATCGTAAAATGCCCTTTGGATTGATTAATGTTGGTGCCACCTTTCAGAGAGCGATGGACATCGCTTTCCGAGGCTTAATCAATCAGTCTGTTGTAGTTTAATTGGATGATGTGATTGTATATTCTAAAAACAAAGATGATCATCTAGCTCACTTACGATCCGTTCTACTGCGATGTCATAAGTACGGCATCTCCGTGAATCCTAAAAATTCCATCTTTGTGGTAGAACAGGGTAAACTCTTAGGATTCATTGTGTCTAGCAAAGGAATGATTATTGACCCCGAGAGGAATCAATTCATCACAAAACTCCCCCCCCCCCTACATCTAAAAAATCCATGCATTCTTTCTTAGGCTAGATTAACTTTGTGAGGAGATTTGTCCCCAGTTTCTCCGAAATGATCAGGCCTTTACAGAATTTGATTAAGAAAGACACCCAGTATCACTGGGGACCCCTAGAAAACCAAGATTTTAACGCAATAAAGAAGGCCATAATAGACACTCCGTCTCTCATGAGCCCAGATTTTTCTCAAGACTTTACACTCTACACTTTTGCTTCTGACCGTTCCTATGCCATCGTCCTAACCCAAAAGAATGTCGAGAAAAGCGAAGTACCCATCGCCTTTATGAGATCCTCTTTCAAAGTCATTGAACTTAACTATCCAGTGTTTGATCGGAAAGCCTACGCTATTTTCAAAGAAGTTAAGCATTTCCAGTCGTATCTTTTGAAGTCAAGGACGAAAGTCATTGTCCCCTACCCAACCATGAGGAACTTGTTAGTAAAAAAGGAACTAGGAGAAAAGAGAGCCAACTGGGTCACTTCTTTGCAGGAGTATGACTTGGAAATGACCCTAGATCAGATAGTGAGAGGCCAAGTTAGTTGTTGATTCAGTAGTAGGACAACAAGAAGAAAGTGATACGTCAAACCTAGGACAAAGCGATCAAAGTTTAGTCTGTTGTGCACGAAACCCTGTTAGTCCTTGGTACGACGATATAAGATTATATCTTGAACATGGTTCAGCTCCCCGTCAACTTGACCCCACTAAAACAAGAGCGTTGAGACTAAATTCTGCCTCCTTTCATCTAGTTAATGGTATCCTATTTCATCAAAGCTTTGACGGTGCACTAATGCATTGTCTCGGAAAAGATGAAGCAGAGAAAGTCTTGCTAGAGTTGCATGCAGGAGAAGTTGGTGGTCACTTTGGTGGTGACACCACTGCTCATAAGGTCTTAATAGCAGGTTATTACTGGCCCACGCTTTTTAGAGACGCTCATGCCTTGTGTTGAAAATGTATCATCTATCAGAAATCATCAGGGTGGTTACAAAAACCAACCTTTCCTTTGCAGCCCGTTACAGTAGATTCTCCTTTTCAGTAGTGGGGCCTTGATATCATAGGTCCAATCAACCCTCCATCCTCGCAACAACACAAGTTTATTGTGACAGCCATAGATTACTTCGCCCGATGGTCTGAAGCTGCTGCGTTAAGAACTGTTAACACAAGTCAGGTAATTGCCTTTCTAAATTCGAATATTATCACTTGTTTCGATATCCCTGACTGTTTAGTATTCGATAATGCTTCTTAATTTTCCTCTCTTGAGATGATCGAGTTCACTTTGGAAAAATGAATTAAATTGAAGTATTTTGCTAGTTATTATCCCCAGGGAAACGGATTGGCAGAATCAACAAACAAGAACTTGATCAAAATAATCAAGAGAACGGTGGTTGAAAATCACAAAAATTGGCACAATGCACTGCTAAACGCTTTGTGGGCTAATAGGGTAACACCAAAATCCACTATAAGTAACTCCCCCTTTTTTCTCGTTTATGGCAGAGAATCTATTCTGCCACCTCACATCCTTCTTCCTTCGCTTCAGTTGTCACAAAAAGTTCAAGAAGAAGATTGTCCCCCTCTAGAAAACTGAATTAATGCTTTGATGAAACTAGAAGAGGTAAGAGCCCTAGCCAAACGTAAGTTAGATCAACATCAACAATTGGTTAAAAGATGGTTCGATTCTAATTCTTCTTCTGATAGGAATTTTGAAGTAGGTGATCTCGTCTTGAAGTGGGACAAACCACACGAGGGAAAGGGAGAGCACACAAAATTTCAAAACTTGTGGCTTAGACCGTTTTTAATTGCTGAAAGTTTGGGTCCCAGTTCTTTTCGATTGCAGAAACTCGAAGGGAAGCTTGACACCTACCCGGTGAATGGCCAAACTCTGAAGAGATACTTTGCTTGATAACTACCCTTGTATATTATGTAAATATTTTATTTTTGGTTTGCTTTTTTTGTTTTCTTTCTGTTTTTTATTTTGAGTTGAATTTAACAGTTTGTGTCTTTGGAAATACACATACCTGTACACTGAGCTATTCAGACAAAGACAATAGAAATTTACTTCGCTGAAATAACTTCTAAAAAT
Organism: Picea glauca; assembly: GCA_000966675.3. Lineage (NCBI taxonomy): Eukaryota > Viridiplantae > Streptophyta > Pinopsida > Pinales > Pinaceae > Picea > Picea glauca. The sequence goes on along the minus strand of JZKD02S1265812.1, from coordinate 239,135 downwards.
TTGTACAGACATCAATGGTATATTTCTGAAATATATATCTTTGTTGGAAAAAATCTGTCGTTTAAAAGAAGAAGATTGATTTCGATCTCTGAGTAAAGTTTGTCATGATCATCCATTATCTTTTTACGTTGTCCCTATTCCGTAAAGGAATGGCTCAGAAGATGTCTCCCTGTCTTAGGAAGTTGTTTTTGTAAATAAAACATCTATGGATCTAAATAAAGGACAGTTCTAAAAAATTCTGATGAGGTCTAAAAAAAATATTAAAAATCATGATTTTCAGCATCACCCCGCTCAGCTATATATCTATGAAAAAAAAAACAAAATAAATTATTAATAAGAGCTGTGGGAAGTGCTTGTAAACCCATCGAGATACTGAACAAGTATGCTGGCAGCGGTTAAATGCATGCATGACGCCAAGACAACTTCGTCGGGCTACTGAATAGGCCTGCTGGCAGCGAAGCAATGTCGGGTATATGAAAATCGACAAATAAGAAGCCTCTTTAATGTCCTTTATTCTGATCCAGAACTTCTTGGCAGGATATAGATGTCAGAGTGGGTTAAATGGAAACCCTGTCGAGGCTATGGATGCCGGCTGGCAGTAGTGGCTATGCCAACAGTATTGGAGATTTTATCTTTAATATCGTGACTTGCTGGTCTTAAGACTATTATTAGTTTTTATCTTTTAAAACACTACTGGAAAAGATGGTTAATGATGATGTTTATACGATTTTCTGGTTGTTATTTTTGAGTTGAAATTTTCTTTGCTATCCTAATCGGAATTTGTTTCTTTTGACAGAGATAATTGCTTCTACTAGTGTGTTGGCATTGTTGGCAGCCAATTCACATTTTTTTATTGTCTAATAAGCTGCCTTAACCAATGTTTTGCAAACATCAAATTTTCGTCACAATTTTCAAATAAACGACATTTTTATTTTTTGCAACATTTGCACATTTACCTTCGTTTCGCTTTCACGACTGTAAGCGTGAAAACTTAGTCTTTTGAAGTCACATTGAAATCACTATCTAAATTGTCATTATCTCTTTTGTCGATATGCCTATTGCACTTACCTTTTTATTTATCATTATATAACTAGCTATATCCTTTGATCGGTACTCATGCTTCGATTAATTGCGTAATTTGAATTTGTAATACATTGGAATTTGGATTTGCATTTTATTTGACCTACTTGACCTTTGTTTTCATAACATACATGGGTGTTATGGTTAAATCTTTCATATATATCTTTAATATAATACCTATGTTTGTGTTTTCATAGCTATTGGCTTGTTGATTATATGAATACTCATCGGCACATTGGTTAAACTATTGATTATATGAGCTGATACATTGACGCATAGTTGATTTTGGTTTTGATTTATATGTCGGGTGTTTAAAACTATGGCATAACGTTTGTGCACGTAGGTTTATATATTTGATTTCATTGGTTGGGAAAATGACTTGAGTGTTGAACTATGCTACAATGGGTTGAACAGCTATGAAAATCAGCGGTTGTACTTTGGCAATAACTATTTTGCATGGCAGAGATAAGCTCCACCACCTTCGCACAATGGCATTTATGCCTATCCCTTATCCCCGTTCACTTCTGTTAGCTCGGGTAGCTCTACTCCTGTGTGGTTATGATCCAAACCCTCAGCTTACCATGTGCTCGGCTCCATGGCACCAGTCGTGCGAATCGAGCCAAACGACAACCAAGCCTTGTTAATGTTTGAAAATGCCTGCAAAGACTTGGAGAATAACAGATGGCTCACCTTCGTGCAACGATTTGAGGGTTTTAATCTAGCTATAGCATGGCAGTTTTCCATGAATTTCGATGGCTATAGAGCCAAGGTGGGTGACATACAATTGGAAATTGATGAGAAATTTATCAGTTCTACTACAGGGTTACCATCCTCGGGACAACATTGGTTTAAGAATTGTAAGGTCGAAGAGGTGCCATGGACACTGTTGTTCCTCTCGCGAAAGGTCACTTCTTGTGATAGAGGTATGCCTATCTATTCACTTAAACCACAATGGCATGATATTTTGATGGTATTCAAACAGTTCATGACCTGTGAAGGTTGATACAGACTCGTTTTCCTCTACCACCTGCGTTTGTTAATGAATTTTATGGGATACTCATTGAATATGCCCTTTTACTTTCAGCGCAACCTATATAAAATGTCGAAAAGGTTTAAAAGGCAGAAGGATGAAAGAAGCCTATTCCACCATGGACTTATCAAACTTATCATTGTTTATCACTTGAGTTTAAATGGTGATAGTTGAAGAGCTTTCATCGCTCATAATGGTTTCGATGATACAGACCCTGTCCAGGTTGACAAGCCTATGGTAATTGAAACCAAGGCTGAGCCACTTGTGCCCTTCCATATCCTATTGCCCTCTCCTAAGCCTTTGATCGACCATGTTATTAACTTACCAGATGTTAGAACTGAGAATACTGAGACTATTAAAAGAAAAAATCCCAAGGCAAACCTTACTGCTAATGCCAAGGGTAAAAAGAACGCTCGGCTTATTTCAAGGATGGCTTGGAAAAAAGATAAATCCTCTGCTGAGTCAAACCCTATCATCCTAAGTGAGGATTCAGACTCTGATGTAGAACTTTTCTTAGCCAGCGAGTATCCTTACTCGCAGGGTTTATGCCCCGAACCACCTTATGATTTTGTGACGAATCTTCCCCCTTCCTAAGGAATAACCCTAGCTACCCTGGTATCAACCTGCCTAATGAAACCCTCAGCAATATGTCCAAACCCTCGCCTGCTCTTTCAAAATCCATGCAGTCATCCTGTGACCAATGTGATTTATGGTTGGAACGATACTACATTGATGTTCCCCTACTCCAATCGAAAATTCAATCACTGGAAAGTCAAGTGGCAGTATTAACCATCCAAAGAGACCAACTCCAAGCAACTGATAAGAAGCAGAAGACAAAAGGATCCATCCTTTTCAAGATTGTTGAATCGACCACAGCCGTTATCAACTCCAAATTGAGGTGACCAAGCCATCTGCTCGCCATACAGGTATGCTTTTCGAAATTGTCCTAGTTGTGTGAGTGATCAAGGTTAATATAATGATTCGAATTTTGTTTTCAGAGAGCTCTGTCTCTCATTCAAAATGGCTCTATCATTCAGTGTTCATCCTGTATATTTTTTTGTTTTGCTAAAAATAAAAGGAATTTCGATTTGATATACGATTTGCTCATAGATTTTTGTTGGATTTTAATGGTTTTCGTTTGGATTTGATTTGTTAAGTTTGTCTGATTGAAGTAACAAAATTAATGGTTTGTTTTCAATTCAATTCGTTTTGTATCCACTCCGAACAGGAAGTTTTTCATGCTCAATTTAGAATACGATTATGCTTGGATTCAATCTCGTTATGATTCATGTGCTGTGATTGGCAAATGATTTCAATAAATTTGGTTGCTACGATGTTGTTTCATATAATGTTCTAGATTTGATCGTTTCCAAGTTGGGAAAAATGGCTATGTTTTTATTAAAACAATACGCTCATTTAAGTCTGTGCAAATAATATTCACGCCTGAATCATGGAACGTTTTGATCTATGACGACTGTGTAAAACCCCAGTTGTTTGATTCGTTTTATTTGATAAGTGTATCTTCAGTTAGTTTGATCGATTTTATGAATTGCATTCATATCAAAATAGATTTGATTACAGCTCTGTTCTCAAACGAGTTTGTTACTCAGTTTGACTTATCTCATTCTGTTAAATTCGTACGAGGAGGTTCGGGTTATAGTTGTTTCTAAATGCACTCAAGAAAAGATTTTGTGAATGATTTTGTCTACCCCAATTTGCAATAGCAAACGATCGACCAATTCTTACAAACTCTATTACTAATTGATTGGTCTAGTTACAATTTCGTTTGTGTACAGTTACGAGTCAGTTATGATTTGAATTCTCTCACGGCTTAGATCGTATGTCAATACATTTATAACGATTTGAAAAGTGATCTTGTTCGGATTCGATCGTATCTCCTCTTATTGAGGCAGCATAACGATTGCTTGTGATTTGTTTTGATTATGTTGATTTCAATTGGATTTGAAATGATTGCATTGTTGTTCCATATGATTTTATCACCCGACTTTATGGTAACAAAAGAAACAGAGTACACCTATCTCTGTAATCAGCTGATCGATATTGGTCTTGTTTGATTTCAAAATAGAATAACGATTTCAATTTATGATTTGTTTCCAAATAAGCTATTGGATGATTAAACTTAATTTAATTCTTTAAAATATTGTTTCTATTTTAATGTTGATTATGTGTCTCATTTAGACCAGCTACAGAATCAGAGGATTCTGTAGCTAGTCTATAGAATTAAATTTTTATTATTTTATTAATAAAATATCCCTCTAACTTGTCCATTTTTGACCTGTTTCAGGTAAATTTGAATTGCATGGGACATGCTGGGCAGTTCAAAGAGATATTTGGGTGTTTTAGTTTTATTGTAGTTTCCTAGTTTAGTTAAACTTGGGATATCTTCCCAGATTTATGTAAACGGTTTGATAACTTCCACAGGGAGGTTTTCCCCTGTGGAAAACTTATAAATACTTATTATTTTTTGTAATAAGGATCATCCTCACTTGTGGGAGAACCAGGATTATGGATTTCTAATACAAACTGAGACATAAGTTGATGTTCTGCTACAGCTTTCACTTTCATAATATCAATCTTTTGTTTCATGTTTATGCATATCAATTTGCATTTGATTAGTGACTACTATAGCTATCATGGTCTTTTGCGGAACGATATGATTGAATTAATGTGATCCATTCCTGCTTTCTTTCACTAATTTAAAGAATACAACAATTACTTAGTTCAGCTAATGAATGACAGATTTCTCTTCTTCATAAATTGAACTATTATGCATAGATCTTTGCAAACAGGTTTATCTAACTGTGAAGATTTATAAATTATAAGATTGTTGTGATTTTTATGTCTTGTTTGTCTTGTAAATATATTAAAGAGCATTGCAGCTATCGTTTACGAGAAGCTTATGGATAATTCAAAGCAGTTTTATTCCTTCTGATCAGCTAGGACGAGTATCATACACAAGACAAATCTGGAGCGTTTCTCCAGGTCAGTTTGCGATTATTTTTGTGAGTATATTGTTAGTATTTTAGTTAATCATATTTGTAGTTTAGATTAGTGTTTTAGTTTAGTTAGTTTCATGTTTTATTTCTTGTCCATAAAATCATAAAATCAACAAAAAATACCTTTCTCTGTCTTAGGGTAGAATATTAATGAGTTTTTCAGGTTTTATTTAAATCTATAAATTGTGGATATTGTACATTTTGTGAATAAGTTATATTTCAGTTAGTAGTTAGATAGTTGTTTAATAGTTAGTAATAGTTAGATTAGTTTGTTAGTTTGTTTTATTTGTTTTTAGTTAGATTATTTTAGTTTGTTTAATAGTTAGAATAGTTAGATTAGTTAGTTTGTTTGTTTTAATTGTTTTTCGTTAAATTAGTTAGTTTAGATTAGTTTTCTTTTGTTTTCTTAGGACCTTAGATCGGCTAACGGAGACACTAAACCCGTCAGGGTGGTTCATCCCATACGGCTTGGGTTATTAGACAACCCCGGACCGGTTCCACTCTCTCAGTTGATGGACAGTTGATTTCGTCCGTCAACAAGGTCCTCACATTCAACTCACTAAAGCTCCCTATTAGCTTGAAAATCACCTCTCTTCCAAGCAAGAGGGAAGCCCCTCCTCTTAGATCAATATTTGTTTCCCTTGATCTGACCCTCTCCCTACCTCTTCAACATATCCCCCTTCTGATGGAACATATATCTTTCCTTCTTTCTCTCAAGTGGTTGTCCCACTCACTATCCATGGCCCAATTGACCCTTGGATCTCCCCATCAACCATCCCATTATCCCTTATATCCATGATTCTTGGTACATCTATATTGATGGTTCCTCAAACTTTACCTTGAACTTCTATCTTTGATATATTCTAGACAAGCAAAGTAAATGTGTAGCAACAACAATTGGCCCCTTACAATCAAAACTTTCCAAACCTTAGCTAATGAATGTTAATGTACTACTCCAAAACATTCATCTCCATATGTAAACCAAGTATTCATGTCAACCTATACACAATCTAAAAACCAAGCATTCATGTCAAATTCTACACAACCCATAAACCAAGAATTCATGTAAACCTCTACACAACCCAAAAACTTGCAAGCATGCATCCAACATTCTCCCAACCTCTTGGACATGAATACATGCAAACTCAAAACTCTAATGTTTAGGGAAAATAGAATCCAATCATGAACATGTTCAAAATTCCACCCTCTTTCATCCATGGTATATGACCATGTACTCATCTAAGTATGGGAGGCTAAGGTGGGAATATACCACCATTCGGTTTGCCTGCAAGGTGTTGAGCTAGAGTTCTCACAAGGCCTTGATATATTTTGAGTTCCTCACATTCAACTCACTAAACCTCCCTCTTAGATTGAAAATCACCTGTCTTCCAAGAAAGAGGGAAACCCCTCCTCTTATATCAATATTTGTTTTCCTTGATCTGACCTTCTCCCGACCTCTTCAACATATCCCCCTTTTGATGGAACATATATCTTTCCTTCTTTCTCTCAAGTGGTTGCTCCACTCACTATCCATGGACCAATTGAACCTTGGGTCTCCCTATCAACCATCACATTATCCCTTATATCCATGAGTCTTGGTACATTTGTATTGATGGTTCCTCAAACTTTACCTTGAACTTCTATCCTTGATATATTCTAAACAAGCAAATTAAATGTGTAGCAACAACAATTGGCCCCTTACAACAAAAAAATTCCAAACCTTAGCCAAGGAATGGTAATGTCCTACTCCAAAACACTCATCTCCATATGCAAACCAAGTATTCATGTCAACCTATACACAATCAAAAAACCAAACATTCATGTCAAACTATACACAACCCATAAAGCAAGCATTCATGTAAACCTCTACACAACCCAAAAACCTGCAAGCATACATCCAACATTCTCCCAACCTCTTGGAAATGAATACATGCAACCTAAAAACTCTAACATTTAGGTAAACTAGAATCCAATCATGAACATGTTCAACATTCCACCCTCTTTCATCCATGGTATATGACCACATACTCATCCAAGTAAGGGAGGCGAAGGTGGGAATATACCACCATTTGGTTTGCCTCCAAGGTGTTGATATAGAGTTCTCGCATTGCCTTGATATATTGTGAGGTCCTCAGATTCAACTCACTAAACCTACCTCTTATCTTGAAACTCACATCTCTTCCAAGAAAGAGGGAAGCCCCTCCTCTTACATCAATAGTTGTTTCCCTTGATCTGACCCTCTCTCGACCTCTTCAACATATCCCCCTTTTGATGGAACATATATCTTTCCTTCTTTCTCTCAAGTGGTTTCTCCACTCACTATCCATGGCCCAATTGAAACTTGGGTCTCCCCATCAACCATCCCATTATCCCTTAGATACATGAGTCTTGGTACATCTATATTGATGGTTCCTCAAAATTTACCTTGAACTTATATCCTTGATATATTCTAAACAAGAAAAGTAAATGTGTAGCAACAACAATTGGCCCCTTACAATCAAAACTTTCCAAACCTTAGCCAAGGAATGTTAATGTCCTACTCCAAAAAAATCATCTCCATATGTAAACTAAGTATTCATGTCAACCTATACACAATATAAAAACCAAACATTCATGTCAAACTATACACAACCCATAAACCAGGAATTCATGTAAACCTCTACACAACCCAAAAAACCAAGCATACATCCAACATTATCCCAACCTCTTGGACATGAATACATGCAGCCTCAAAAATATAACGTTTAGGGAAACTAGAATCCAATCATGAACATGTTCAACATTCCACCCTCTTTCATCCATGGTATATGACCACGTACTCATCCAAGTATGGGAGGGAAAGGTGGGAATATATCACCCTTTGACAATAACAACCCCCCTCTATGTTGCATACTCAAACAAAAACTTGAGCTCAATTGGTGATGTTGGCCTACATGAATGTTCTCTAAGCATGTACTGACTAGACGAACCATATAATTGAGTCCCTTTTACAATTTCTCTCCTAGGATTACAAAATATTTGTCCCCTTCTCTCTCCTTAGATATTTCCTGCATTCCTTTGAGAGAGGAATGGCAAGCCAATATGGTAAACACATTCTTCATTTAGATCCATCACAATGATTTCACCATCAAATGAGTAATTTCTGGTCCTAGATTTTCCCTTAACATCATAATAAATCCTATCTATCGTGTACTTAGTGTTATCACATTAATATATCCTTAATATGTCCAAAATCAAGAGGGATGTCACATTACATTAGGTGGTTTACCACTATTCCGTAGTGTGAAATCTAACCATAGTGCATATTGCTTGCATGGATAAGTGAGTCGAATTAAGGTGCAACCACCTAGAGATTCATACCCTTCACTAATTTGGGAATCCACTACATGCATGAGTGCCCCTACTAATATTGCCAATTGCACCCTAATCTAATTGTGCATCCAAAACTAAAGATATAAATTTTTTATTTAGAACTTTGAATATAGAAAAAAAAGTTCAAAAATTGGAACTAGGATGAGGATGGAATACTCACTAACAACACGTGCACATGCAACTAAAGGTACAACCAAACATGCACTTGTAAGATATTTCTTTGTAGAGTGAAGAAAGATTAGGACAAATAGAGGGAAATGTGGCTGCATCTAGTAGATATGATAAGAAAACAAGGACCAGAGGTGAAAATGTCAGAAGAAAATTCTGTATACGCATGGATTTGTTTCCTGTCGAAGGAGGATCATGCTCTTATGATGATGAGAGAATAGGAGACATAGAGGTGCCACTCAGGTATAATAATCTGGTGAAACAATGGGTACCTAAGGAACTAACTCCTATAGATGTTGACTTCATTGTCAACAATAGGACATATCACATTGCACCATCCTCCCTGCATGGCCTTGGGCTATTTTCCATGGATGGAATAATTGTAAAATGCAATACATTAACTGATTTGATGGAATATGTCAGACCGTGTTACAACTATAATGATTGGATGTGGCTGGTCTGATACATGCAAAGTATGCAGAGATATGCACTCGCCACAAATTATATAAAACTAATAAACAAGGATAAAAATAAGGGAGTGACTATATATATTGATGGAAGGCCTAAATATTTTGGTAATATCGCAAGGTTTATAAAGAACACATGACCCGAGACAAAAACAAGCAATTGAATTACATATATGAGGGACAGGAAGAGAATCGAGTAGTCATGTGCAAAATAAAAAAGATAGCTCCTGGGGAAGGGTTATTAGTAGATTACCATTTGAATCGAATAGAAACATCGACTAATAGTGTGTGGGAACTTATGCAACACCTTTTTAAGAAACCTCTACTTATTGCATTATACTTTTTTTTTATCTGTAACATTGTTTTAAATATTTCACGGTCCCAATTTTATAATAATGTGGGAGGTTGATCGTTGAGATTGATTTTATTTGGGTGGAAATCAATTTTTTTGTTATCGTTAACAATTTTTTAAATATATGGGGGTTCTAATTATATTATAATGTGGC
>JZKD02S1265812.1:189124-226004 GCA_000966675.3 Picea glauca | reverse complement strand
AAGACTCGCTAGAATGGTGGCAGCTTATCTCTGAGAAGAGATGTGACGGCTACTTGCATTCTCAAGAAGATGATTACAATGAGGCTCTGAAGGCCTTTTTACAATAAACAGGAATGAAAAAAACTCTAGACATCCAAAAACCTAACCTTAGGAGATGAAGCGCCAAAAGTCATGTGGCCCCCATTTGGGTAAGTTAGTACATCAACTTCCCAGGGTCGTAACTTTTGCATACGATCTCCGTTTTAGGCGTATAATATCTCATTAGAAAGGTATTGTCGAGGAGATTCATTTTGGGGGCTCAATCATGCCTTTGGTTATCATTGAGAAACTCGATCTCTAAAATCCTTCATTTAGTCCCTCAAAATGGCCCTGGAAGTTAAAACCTGCTAAAAATAGTAAATTGCCAAAATTGCTAGAAAGTTGTTTTGAGCCAGTTGGAAAGGTGGGTAGCCACCGATATCCACCTAGATCATAAATTTAATATTTTTTGTTTTTTTAGGTGATGGACCCTCACAAAAGTCTCCACATCGTGGGTACGAGACCAGACATGCTCAGCGTGAAAGGACTGAAACAACATCAACTGTTGAAGAGCACCCAATAAACAAAGACATGGAGATGGATGAATTACTTAAGAAATGGAAAACACAAAAGAAGACTAACAGAAATTGATGATGTGTAATAATTTTATAAGAAAGTTAGATGTACATTATATAGTTGAGCATGTAATGATGCATATAATGCATTGACATTATGGGTACTTTTTCATCTGATAATATATACAAGGCTATTTCTATGGCTTGTATATATCTGTAAATGTAATTTTATTATACACTTAATGATAATTTCATCTTCTCTTATTCTTGGTATATATTTATTCAATAATACTTGGTTCTATTGGCCTTGACATACAATTTCTGCATCAATTTGTGGCTCCATGGATATCATCCTAGCAATTTGAAGGCATTGGTAAACGTGAAATTTAAGAGATTGAATTGTTCAATCTTGGATTTAAATTTTACATGCTTGTTTGTTTGTGGGTTTCAAGAGTTCCAAACTTGTATGTCATTGTCTTTTAAGAATGATAATCTCTTTTTATTTTAATATATAACGTGAGAATCCAAGCAAGACCTAGTACCTTGTGCTTGGGCTATGGAGTCTAGGCAACAAATAAAACTTGAAAATCGATAAAGAAGATGTGACAAAACCACCAAACAACAAGTATTATCAGTCAAGCACAGATATGATATATATGTAACAACCATATGGAATTCTCAACAAAGACACAACAACACATTCATAAAATTCTTGCACCCACATAAGACATCAAAGATGATATTAGAGTAAGAGATATAACCTTCAATTGAATGATCAACCCTTAAGCTATCTCCTTTAGAAGGGGCACAAACTATCTCAATTATTAATTTTTTTTAAAATAAATATATGTTTGTTGGGTCATATTAGGAGTACAAATTCTCTTTGATATCTCATCAAAAGTTGAAATTCTTATAGTAACTTCCTTGCATTATGAAGAGCGTGAATAATAATTTTGTTAAGTGACAAAGTATGAATAACATTCATGCTTAACCACCTTATCAAGAACCCTATTGGCCTCCTCAATGTTTATTAATTCTTGCAAAGACCATCCATTAATGTAGTAAATGTTACAACATTGGGATTGTAGCCCTTGGACACCATCTCATCCAAAACATTGTAAGCTTCCTCCCACCTACCTTCTTCACTACTTCAACTTTTCTTCCTCCAATTGCATGTGAACCAAATGATTTACAACACCCATCTCTTTTAATATTCTACCCAATATTAGACTGTCTATTTAAATCCAAATGTCAACAATAATCATTGATCCAAGGAGTTAAAAATTAATTTTGACATAAAGACATTGGTGTTCTATAGCATTGGCACAATTTAATAGATAAACAAAATATCCTCTTCTTGAATATGCACCCTGATCTCTACAAAGATTAATTCATGCTAGTATCACATGATTTTCATAACTTGAAAGAGAGAGAGAGACCTCCATTTTTTATTTTACTTTTATAACTTGGGACTTGAAAATAAGTCTAGTTTAGTAAATCAAGGTGAAGGCCTTCAAAATCTATCTATGTTCTTGATGATTATTTACATATAATATCTATTGTTCATGAGGAATCTAACGTCTCACTTGGATTTTCTTTTCGAGAGTTATTATTGTTGATTGCATCACCTTAGCATGATCTTTAGTAAGAATGTCAAATCTTCATATTCATCTCGTTCAACACCCATATGGTGTCTTAGAAAGTGAAACTCTTAGTGGAAACCACAAGACAAATAAGTGGAACAAAAATTCCACAAGTGACAACAAGCTTTGCCTACCATTTATTCAAACCATTGTAGCACATCTTTGCAAAATCCAACAATTGATATATATAGAAATGAAAAATAATCAAGCACTAATGTTTATTTGAAGGCCATTGGATTTTTTTCTAATACAAAAATGTTTAGTGTAGTCCTCAAAGGCCCACATAATATATGGCATGCATCCATATCAAGTAGAATTTTCTAATAATATTATAACCATTGGTTGCACAAGTGGCCAAGGGGCCAATAATGGTTATTAGCTTTCCATTGGATGGTACAAGGGGCCAATCTTCCTAGGTAATTGTTAATGTTATTATTACACTTCCTTCATAAGCATCAATTTGCAAATTGTCCTAGGAATTGTTTTCACTATACTCTAATGGAACCTTTATCTAAAAAAGTACTGGTGATTCCCCATTCCTACTACTATGCAAAACCAACCTAGCATTTCTTCCAGCCTTCCAAAGTTTAAACTGTTAAAGGGAAAAATTGGATTAAAGACTTATTGTAAGGATTATAAAATCAAATTGGATTATGCACTAGTGATGAGTCAATGGGTGTATTGTATCCAACTACCCTATTTATTTCAACAAAAAAAAATGGAGATTTGGTTACGAGAAACAGTCACAAACATAGTTCATTATCACAACTGTAGATTTTAGAAATTGTGTGTAATCACTCTATTGAATACATTGCAATAATTTTGTGTATACAACATATTATCACAACTGTAGATTTTAGTGTGTAATCAATTTATTGGATATATTTGCAAGAATTTTGTGTATAATGTCTATGAGTTTTGTTATTTTTTTTTAATGTGTAAAAGTTATTTGTGTGATGTATGCAAGTGAAAAATGATAATTGTAGTTGAGTGGTTTCATTATTTTTATAGTAATTATGTTGTAAGGAATTTCACTATGAACCAATTATATAGTGTCATTAGTCCTATTTGTTATTTTTGAATCTCCATGGCCATAAAATCACTTGTCAAGAACATGGAAGTTTTTGCATTAGTGGTAGTTTTTTTTGTTTTGTAAATAAAAAAGGGAGTTTCCTATTACTAAGATTTTAGAGTACAGAAATGCCACATGTCAACATTCTTCCACCTGTTCCACCAAATTAGCGAAAATTGGAACAGGTGGTAGACTGTGATGTCATTAGTCAAAATGACTATCCACCATTTTTCCCTACCAAACAGAAACTAGAGAAGGTGGAGGATTCGAGTTCTTACTGAACTGTTATATGTATCTAAGAAAAACTACCAACTAAAAAAAGATGACAGAAATGTAAAATTGCATCATCGCAGTACAAAGAGTTGAGCTGAGAGTGTGCGAGGTGACCATAGAAAACAAATTACACATTAGAACCTGGGGGCATGTCATTCAGAGCGTTGTTGAAGGGTTCATCCCTAGGATGGAGCACGAAAGGCCTCGCATAGGTTGGGAAATGATGAGCTGCAGGTGCATTCGAGAAGACAGCATAGAGAATGTCAATCTGTTGGTGCATGAGGGTGTCTCGATGTATCTAGTCAACCATCTGGTTCCTTAGCTTGAAGACGAGCTCAAGCTGCTCTGGATGGAAGAAAGGTGGTGGAGCATGGAAGAAATCAGGGAGATCCATAAGTGGTGGAGGTGCCAAGGATGGGTGGCCCTCCACCCCCACGCCCAAGGTTTCAATAGCCTCCACCACCTTGACCTCCTCTGCCACTGTCCCGACTTGGTTGTCTGTGTTCTGAATTGAGGACATAGAGTCCATATGGAGGAGATCCTCTGGGAATTCCTCCTCAATTATACATGTGGCCCATTCCATGGCAGCTAGGGCTCTTGTTCTTGTTGGATTATGACTAGGGGGCTTCCAATCATCCAAAATTGTGAAGAGGAGAGATTCCAGAGGAAACTAGATGGTTTCCTCTTAAATCTCCTCCTCAACGTATGCCATTGGTGGTGATCTTGGTTTCTCCCATCGCTGAGTCTGAGCAATGGACATGGAACTGATCCAGGATCTTTTTATTTGATGAATTATTAAAAAATTGTTTTAAATGAGCATAAACCAAAGTGCATCATAAAGAAGGAAAATCTCAAAAGGAAAGAGACATAAGAATGAAATATGAATGCAAAAAATTGATAACGGAGTTCATCCCTAGTGGACTACGTCTCTGGGTCCTGCTCTCAAATGGGTAGGCCTTTTTATTAACTCCACAAAAGAATTGGGAAAAATACATAAGTATACCTCACTCTAGAGTTAAGCTATAGAATATTTTCTCAGATTAGAAAATAAACATCATCACTGCATTTGTGGCATTAAATTACCTAAAAATGACTATCTCCATGCCTCGATCCAAGTCTGGCAGTTTCAAACCCAATAAAAATCTCACCTTGGTTTCTATGCCTGCACCTGCAACTCATGATTGGACTCTGTCTTGAAATCCTTGCCTCTGTATGGTCACGCCCTTGGTTCTCCACCCCCTCATACACTGGCAGAAGTCCCTTTTTATAACCAAAAGTCAGATGGTTATGCAATAAAGGGTTGGTTGGCGCATTGGTTAGTGGATACTATATTAAGACTTTGGTTAGGTAGAGGTCCTAGGGTCAAACCCATGGGCCTCCCCTTTTAACACATTGTTACAACTGATTTTTGTCACGCTGCTACATTTGGCGGAGATACCACTAGAATGGCAGACGAGTGGAATATGCCGCCAATATGGCATAACCACCACCAGATTTGGCGATATTTATATTTCTCTTTTTGAATTTTCGGTAGCTAGGAATCATTGGGAATCTTCCCACTCCCACGTGGTAGCCCATGACTAGGCCACGTGGAAGCCAATCATTGACACATGTCACCTCATTGTACAGTCAGCCTCCCTCGTCACATATTTTCCATGTCACCCTACCACATGTTGTATAGATGCCATGTCAGCCTGCCACATAGTGTATGGACGCCACATGTCCTGTAAGGAATGTCACATGGAACATTTTCATTGGTCCACATGTCAGCCCAAAAATTACAAAAGTAACACATGGCAGCCTCTGGTGCTTCCATGTCATCATGTTGATGTAAAAATGACACATGTTTCCTTCCGCGCTGGCCATGTATGTTGTACGAACAATGACATAATCTGTACTAATGTTGACATCAATAGTACGGATGTTGACACATCCTTGCTCACTGGGCTAGGTTGACTAAAACTTTGACCACGAATATCTTTCGATCTCTAACTCCGTTTGACGATTCATTTGCATGTTTAGAAATATTGTGATGCACTCTCTGGGATCATGCCATTTTCACTGAGTTTTGGATACTTCAAATTTTTTCCCTTTCTCTGTCTACTGAATCCATTCTAAGAATCATGAGTTGCCTCTGTGAGTTCTGAGTTGTTCTTAGCCTTCTATGGATCCTTTTTGGATCACGTCTTTCCACTGAGAGATTTTTGGACCATCAAAATATTTCATCAATCAATAGGAAAGTGAGGGAAGAGTCTCCTCACTTTATCCTTTTCAATCCACTTTGCCTTGCTTGGATGTGTGCCCTTTAAGCCTACTCGAAGATAATCAACATTACCCCTACATGAAGTCCTATTCCTTTTGTCCAGGATGATTTCTTCTTGTAACTCATCCAATTACTCAAGTGAAAAATCATCAAATTAAGGTATTGAAACTTCCTCATCCTAATCCATGATCATGGGAGGCTCCAAAAGTTTCAATTTCTATACATTCACAACTAATTAAATTTTCATAAAAGGTGGAAGATCTAAACGAAAAGCATTAGTGATGCTTTTCTCCAAGATAGTGAAGGGTCCATAACAAATGGGCTTGAGTTTCTTTCCTTCTCCCTTCAACCTCTCCTTGTTGGTGTGAAGCCATACCCAGTCTCTAACTTGGAAATGATGATCAACCCTGTGCTTGTCATGCCGAGCTTTATATTGTGCTTGAATTTTCTCTAATTGTTCCCTAACTTCCTCGTGTATCTGTTGGATCCTCTAGATGAAATTGTGGTCTCTGTCCTCTGTTTTTTCTTCATTCATATCGACATCTCTCCCATACATCAATTCTAAAGGAACCTTGGGTATGTACCCAAAACATGTCTCAAAAGGTGAACTCTGAGTAGATGAATGTAAAGCTCGGTTATAAGCATGTTGTACATAGGGTATCTGTTCATCCCATAACTTGGGATGCTTGCTGCAGTAGCCTTGAAGAAAAAGTATCATTGTTATGTTTACCACCTCTGTCTGTCTGTCGATATGTGGATGAAAAGAAATGCTCCTCTTCAATTTGGTATCCATCATCCTCCACAAGCTAGTCCAAAAGTCTCCAAGGAATCGAGTCTCTTGATCCAAGAAAATGGACGTGGGTAACCCAAAGTGAACCCAAACATACTGAAATATGAGATTAACAATATACTAAGCAATGATCTACTTTTTACATGGCATCAAGATACACATCTTGCTGAACCTATCCACTAAAACATACAAATAGTAATGACCCCCTTTGGTCATTGGAAAACCCCCTACAAAATCCATGGAAATTCTTTCCCATGAATGGGATGGAATAGGAAGTGATGAGTATAGCCCCAGTTTTCTATTAGTGGGCTTACAAGTAGAACACATCACACACCCATTTACATATTTAGTTACAATTGCTTTCATTTGAGGTCAATAACAAAACCTCTACAAATGAGCCATAATTTCTCCTACCCCAAAATGTCGAGACACAAGAGAAGTGTAAGCTTCTCATATTACATGGACTCATTCACTTGTAGGAATACAAAGCTTTCTAAGATGGTAGAGTAATTTTCCCTGTAGACAATAGTTCTCTACCTGTGCACCATGGGTTAGCTTCTCAAATACTTATTTAAAATATTCATCGATGGCATATTGTTCTACATAGCTATCATGAGATAAAGAAGTATTCTTCAAAATAGTAGAAGCAACAATAGGAGGTCTAGAAAGCATATCGCCTACCTTGTTACTTGTACCCTTCTTGTACTCGATTGCCAAATGAAATTGTTGTAGAAAACCCACCCATCTGTAGTGTCACGATTGTTGCAGTTTGGTATATGCTTGGAGATACTTTAAGGGTTGGTGATCTGCATGTATGATTGTTTCCTTCCCTAACAAGTAGTGATTCCATTTCTTTATGCTCTGAATTAATGCATACAACTCTTTATCATATGTAGGATAGTTAACAACAACTTGGTTAAAATTTTCAGAGTGGTAATAGATAGGCTTACGATATTGCATCAATACTACACCCATGGCGTATTTGATGGCATCTGTCTCGATCTCAAAAGGCTGTTGAAGATTCAGCAGTTCTAACACTGGTGTAGTACTGATATTCTCCTTCAAAGTGTCAATTTTTTTTTTTTTTCTTTCCTTCCCAGTGAAAAGTGTTCTTCACACTAGTTAAGGAATTCAAAGGAGCTTCTATAAAGGAGAAGTTAGGAATGAATCTACTCCAATAATGGACTGCTACTTTAGTTACACTTTTTGGCTCAGGCAAATTTACAATTACATCAATTTTGGAAGGACCAATTTTCAATTGTCCTCCTCCTACAATATAACCTAAGTATACAAGTGCAGTCTCCAAATTCACATTTAGACATTTTCACAGACAACTTTTCCCTTTGCAAAGTATCCAATACTTGCTTTACATGCCTTACATGTTCATCCCAAGTCCTGCTAGAAATAAGAATGTCGTCTAAATATACAATCACAAATTCATCTAGGAAAGGCATGAATACCTCATTCATCACATGCATGAAAGTTGCCAGAGCATTACAAAGCCCAAATGACATAAGTGACCACTCAAACAATCCATGCTAGTTTTAAAGGCAGTATTCCATGCATCCTGTTCTGTGACTTTGATTTGATGATACCCATTGTGCAAATCCAACTTAGTGAAATAAAAAACATTCTTCAATTGATCAAGTAAATCATCTATGCAAGGAATAGTGTATCGATATTTCACCGTGATTTTATTTAAGGTTCGGTAATCGACACACATTCACCATGTGCCATCCTTCTTTGGCACCATCATGATTGGAGAACCACAAGGAGATGAATTGGTCCTGATGACCCCTTGATCCAATAAGTCTTGTACCTACTTCTTTATCTCTGTCATCTCCACAATTGACATCCTGTACATGCCCACATTAGGAAGCGAAGAATCCTGCTGAAGATGTATCTCATGTTGGATTTCCCTCTTAGGAGGTAATCCATTTGGTTCCTGAAAAATATCATCATACTTAGAAAAAATATCAATTAATTCTTTTTTATGAGATGGGTCACATCCTTGGAAAGCGTGGATGTCTCGACATCTTTCTCTTTGATGACCATGAGTACATATCTCTTATTAGTGTTTATGAGTCTTTTCATTTGTCCTGCACTAACAAGTGTTGTATTTACCCTCATGCTGTGAGCTCTAACAATATATTCCACTCCCCCTTTAGTAAGGTGGTATTTTTTCTCATGACAAAAGAAGACTTCTTTTCTATCATAAAGATAAGGACTTACCAACACTATGCCACATATATCAAGCGATACAACATCCAAATCCATTTCATCAATCAACTTTGAAGCAATAGCAAATCTGAACCTACATTGTTTGGTGACATTAAGTTTTTCTTTATCGCATACCCAACCAAGAGGATAAGGCTTCGGATGTGGTTTCATTTCAAGAACCATCTTCTTGACAAGTGCTTTGGATATTAAGTTTACCTGGGAACCCGGATTGAATAATGTATCTATATTAGTATGTTTAGATACAACTCTTATATGAAATAACTCATTCCTCTTTCATTCCTCAACATGAGATTCATCATTGGAACTTGAACTAGCATGAAGGGAATATTTACCTTGTACTCCAACCACTGTGATATTTTCTTCATCTCTTGAATCAGAACCAATATCTTGTTGTACTGTAGCAATGATCTTTGTCTTCCCCTTTCCACCAAATTGTTTTGGTTTCTTTTATGAATGCAGTTTCCAACAATGTTCTTCATCGTGACTGCTTTTCTTGCAATGAGTGCAAGATGGCTTTCCTCCTTCTCTCGTTACTGTAATGGTCTTCTTGTCCTTCCTTTTGAACTTCTTGAATGTCTTTTGTGGGAAATTGGAAGGTTTCTTTATGGGATCTTCTTGAACATGTTTCCCCCTATTCTCAAGGTGAGTGGCTTGCACACAAACTTTGTCAAGACTAGTGGGGCTAAACAAGAGAAAATTATGATGGATATAACTGTGAAGTGCGCCAATATACTTCATTAAAGTTACATAAGAATCCAAAGGAATTTTCAATGCAAGATCTTTCTTCCTAAATTATTCTGTGAAAATTTGTACAGTTTGACCTTTACTTTGGCTTAAATTTTTCCATTCCATCATTGCTTTATGTAAATACCCTAATGGGTAGAACTGCTTCCTTATCTTTTATTTAAATTTTGACCATGAGGAAAGAAGATTACCACACTTACTTTTGTCCTGAAGCTTTCTCTCCCACCATACGAGAGCGGTGCCTTCCAACTGAAGAGAAGCCAATTGCACTTTAACTTCCTCTTCATCAATATGCTGAACATGAAAATATAATTCAACCTGTCAGATCCAATTATCTAGCTTTTCAGGATTAGAATATTCATTAAACATAGGTAAATCAAATTTTACATCAAGATTTAATAATGGTTTCTTAAAAGAGGCTTTATGGCTAGAATGATGAGAATGCTCAGAGGAAGAAGAACTAGAACTTAAAGGTGAAGATGGAGGCTTAGGAGGATCTCCTCCAGCCCCTTGGTTTATCAAAGCATCATCATCTACATGTGCTTCCTTTTTCTTCTCTTTCTTCTTCATCCTCTTCTCGTAATCTTCATACATTCATTCGACCATTTCTGACATGCGATAAAAGACCATGTGAAATGTTTTCTCTTGTTCATCACTCTTGTCCTCTTCTGCCATTTTCTTCTTTTGGGATGCATGACCAACTTCAGGGTTGAAATTATTAAGAGTTCCTTCACCCTTATTATACTTGGCCCTAGTAAGCATTCATACTCAACAATTCAAGTCAAAGACGACAACTCTGATGTAATATCCCTAGGCCGAACCCAATTGTAAATGTAAATACAGATGTGTGTAAGATGGTGAGATGTTTGATATCATTTTCGTATGAACCTTTCATGTCATAGTGCGCGCATGTACTGCGTAGTGAAATGAGGAAGTGTGCACATTTCAGGATACCATGCGCAACAACTTAAGTGTGCGCGATTTTGAGGCCAAGGAGCCCTTGTGTATATGTTGTGTTTTATAGGTTGGTGAGCCAGTTTTGTGAATATTATACCAGAGAGCCTAGATGTTAAAGGCAAGTGCACCTATTTTGTACATGTCTCATCATTAATATAAAATACATCATTGTGCGCAAACAGACCATGATACAAGAGTATGGGGATATTAAACTCCACTAGTTAGGGAAAGGATGGGCTAAAATTTAAGGAAAAGGGCTAATCTAGGGAGCTTAAGCCAAAAAGGAATATTATATTAATATTTCTTAAAGTATAAAGTATGGATAATTATTTTATCCTAAGTTCCCAAGTTGGGGACAAGTGGGCCAAAGTAGCTCCCAACATGACAAGTGTCAAGTTGGGGACATGCATACATATTGTTGGGACTTAGTTCATTTTGGGGGATTTTCCATCATTCCTTTCATTGTAGCTGGTTAGATTGGGATATGTATTTAAGAAGTAGGTTGCCAGGCCCATGGGATATTGAAGATGTAGGTTGTTAGGCCCGTGAGCAATTCTCTGGGTGAGAAAATGGCTGGGAATTGATTTCCTGAAGGTGCTAAAATTGCAGCTACAGGGCTCTGAGACTTCCTATCCGACCTATTTTTGAAGCCCGGAAAGGAAGTGAGGTAGTCAAAGGATTGTTGAGCAGAGAAGTGGCACACTTCCTGGGGTGGTATAGTAATTTGGGGAATGAGGGACTATAGGCTGTTAGTTTGATTTGGCACCTGTGACAGAGTCTTTCCTGTGGTCTAAGAACCATTAGCTTGGTTAGGAATCCCTTTACCCGGGTGGAGTTTAGTCCTAGCTCGGGGGTGACCCACTGCTGAGAGTGATGAGGAGTGTGGTCTAAGGATGGGAGGTTTGTGGAAGGTATGCACACAGTTGATGATATTCTTACCAAGATAAGTGTCAATTGTGTGATAAATTTACATGTGCATTATTATTTATGTGTTTATTTTATGGGTTTATCATATGTTTGGTTATAACTGCCTTTGTATTTATGGGAATTTCCTGTACATTATGCATGTATATGTTTACTGTCATGTTCGTATGAATCTGTGTATTTACAATATGTATTTGTCTATTTACATTATATATATGTATATTCACAAGATTTTTGTGTGTGTACATTTTAATTGCATGTAGTTCGAAAAATTTATCTGGCATAGCTCAATTGGATGCTAAGTATGTTACAGTATGTTCCGTAGAGAGAAATAAAGTGTTCTCTCATGTATCATGGCCCGACCATGGGTGGTTGGGGAAGTTACATCTGATACCAACATGATCTAGGATCTTTTCGTCTAGTGACTTATTAAAGAATTGTATTAAATGAGCATAAACTAAAGTGCACCATAAAGAAGGAAAATCTCAAAAGGAAAGAGACATAAGCATGAAATATAAACACAAAAAAATGATAACAGAGTTCGTCCTTGGTGGACTACATCTCAGGGTCCTACTCTCAAATGGGTAGGCCTTTTTATTAACTCCACAAAAGAATTGGGAAAAATACATAAGTATACCTCACTTTGGAGTTAATCTACAAAATATTTGCTCAGATCAGAAAAAAAAAAACATCATCACTGTGTTCATGGCATCGAATTACCTAAAAATGGCTATCTCCATGCCTTGATCCGATTCTAGCACTTTTAGACCCAAGAAAAATCTCGCCTCAGTTTCCATGCCTGCACCTGCAACTAATGACTGGACTCTGTCTCGAAATTCATGAATTTGTATGGCCATGCCCTTGGTTCTCCTTCCCCTCGTACACTAGCGGAAGTCCATTTTTATAACCAAAAGTTGAACGATTATGCAATAAAGGGTTGGTTGACGCATTGGTTAGTGGATACTATATTAAGACTTTGGTTAGGCAGAGGTCCCGGGGTCGAACCCATGGGCCTCCCCTTTTAACACATTATTAAAACCAATTTTTGGCATGCTGCTGCATTTGGCGGAGATACCACTAGAATGGTGGGCCAGTGGAATATGCTGCCAATATGGCGGAACAGCCGCCAGATTTGGCGGTATTTATATATATATATATATTTTGAATTTCTTGTAGTTGGGCGTCATTGGGCCTTTTCCCACTGCCACATGGCATCCCATGAATGGGCCACATGGTAGCCAATCATTAGCCTATGTCACCTCGTTGCACAGTCATCTTGCCTTGTCACTTATCTACCACATTTTGTATGGATTCCACATTAGCCTGCCACTTAGTGTATGGATGCCATCTGTCCTGTATGGACTGCCACATGTCACATTTTCATTGGTCCACATGTCAGCCTGAAAAGTCCAAAAACAAGTGACATGTGGCATCCTTTGGTTCTGCCATGTCATCATGCTAACATCAACATGACACATGTCACCTTCTATGATGGACACATATGTTGTATGAATGATGACTTCATCTGTACTGATGTTGACATCAGCAATACGGATGTTGACTCATCCCTGCTGACTGGGTTAGGTTAACCAAAACTTTGACCATGAATATCATTCGATCTGCAACTCTGTTTGACGAGTCGTTTGCATCATTACAAATCTTGCGACACGCTCTCCGCGATCATGCCATTTTAACTGAGTTTTGGGCACCTTGAATTTTTTCCCTTTCTCTATTTGCTGAAGCCATTCTGAGCATCCTAATTTTCTTTTGCAAATTCTGAGTTATTATTAGCCTTCTATGGATCCTTTTTGGATCAGGCACGCTCCTCTATCGGGAAACTTGACTATACCAAGATGGTCCGCATTGTGGCTTGCCTCTTTCCCTTGGCATGGAAAATCTAGGAAGAATGATAATTCATTGGGCAATCTCAGTAAGAGTCCACTAGATGCAAGTCTCGTTCTCAGAGCAGCCAGGGTCATGGAGTGCAAGGGATAAATGGAGCCAACCTCGTCTAAGCAGGAGTGATAAGCCAAGGCCCAACATGACCACTGTATCGATCCCCCCACTGCAATTACACCTTGTGGACACCATATTTCTCACACGAGGGAGTTGTCCTCCCCTTCTCGGTAGGCAGTAATGGCCTCCCTTCATTCAAGAATGAGGTGATGATTTTCGAACTGCCATATTAATGGCTTGGGTTTGGGGCAGGCTATGTGGCCTCCCATTGCTACATGGCACCCCATTCGTGATGCATTAGTGGTATTTGAAATGGTGGTGGTGGCTTCTAAATTAGGAGACATGATGAACTCATCTGAGTGATAGTGGGTCTTGTTATCCCTCGACCAACTTTTGAGGAAACCTTTATCAGGTTTGGACTACGTTTTGGAATTTGAAACATTGGTCGAGGAAGGAGCACCCAGATGGAGCTGAGATCACGGATCTCACTGATTTTGTGGGCTATGTGGACCCAGTAAGGGGTTTTCTAGGGTTTTTTGTAATGGGTTATGGGATGTCCGCCCATGGGGTTTACCCATGATTAGGCCCTATTGTAAGGGATTGTAAATGTATAAATAAGTAAGAATGTATGGTAGGAGGGAGAATCTTTTTTAGTAGTGGGTAGTAGCTAAGTGCAAGTAGTTCAATTGGCTTTGTGCAAGGGAATGTCTATGTGTAAGGATTTGTGCTTGATAGAGAGTTGACGTTGTGCCTTGACCTAGTTTGGAAGGAGGATCTGGTGTTCAGTGTGAAGATATTTTGTCCTATGAGAAGCTCAACTCTGTGGATTAGTGCACAGGAGTCACTGAATGTAAGAAATTGATGAATAATAAATAATACGAAGAAGTTGGTGGACGTAGCCCAACACTGGCGTGAACCATGTATATCTTGTGTCTTTGGTTTGCTTTGTGCTATGTTTTTTATGTTATGAATCTGCTCAATGCTTTGATTATTATATGTGACAGATAGATCTGTTGATGCTTAGTGCTTCACTTGTATTAAAGATAAATGAATGTTAGATCTATCTCAGTGCTATGTGCTAAGTGGTTGAAGTGCTTAATCTTTACTATTACTACGTCGATCTATATTTGGGTGTGTTCTATGATGTTACTGAGGTTAGGAAACTAATGCATATCACCTTCTAAGTGTTACTAGAATAATCTGTGAAGTGTTGTTATCACGGATCTGTGTCCCATCTCAGTTACATACACCTACCTCTTGTAACCCTCCCTGCTTCTACCTCAGGTGAGACTTCTCCTGCTCCTCAGGTGTTTCTGAAAGGGCCAGTAGTTAGGGTTTTGTTGGTGCATTGTTGAGCGTTGAACCCTGGTTCTGCCCTTGTGCCAACAAATTGTTTCGCTGTCAGGATGTAAAAATGTGATTGCTAGAAACTGAAGTAAAGAAAAGAGAAGATCTGTGCATAGATCTGTTGCGGAAGTGCACAATACTTTACTTGACTTGTGAAGCTCTGTGCTAAGAAAGAAATCTGATCTGAAGATAAGAGGTAAGATCTAAAAAGAGATAAAGCTTTGTGCTTTGATAAGAGTAAGATAAGTGAAAATTTTTGTTTCGAAAGCATGAATTTGAGTATGTTTACTAGGTTTTGTCCTAGTATGAAGGCTAAGGCGTAATTGAAAGAAAGAGTTTATCTAAGTAAATTTAATAGAAATGAAGAAAGATATGTCATTCCTATGCATAGAAAGAGTTTTTGGACTAATAAGTGGATGCAGGAACCTAGAATTGTTTTTTGTAGATTGCAGGTCCAACACTGTGATCCTAGTGCACAGTACAAAAGAGGTTGGGGTACATACAAGAGAAAAATAGGATTGACATTGTGTTATAACTGTATAAGACCGGGACATCTTGCTAAGGAATGCCCTGGCATAGGTCCTATTTGTCTTTGTTGTAAGATTGTTGGTCATGAGGTTGAGGATTGTCCAAGGATGATTGCTAAAGTTGAACGAATGAACATAAGACAAGAAAACTATGAAGGAATTCAAGAGACTAAAGGCATGTTAGAGAATCATAAAGAGAAATAATCAGAGAAAGCTCAGACTACATTATTACATTTTAAAGAAATGATGGATGTTCATAAAGATGTTAGTTTACTAGAGATCCTGAAAGTAAAACAATGTATAAGTGCAAGAACAAACGACTTCGACATAGACGGTGTCTTGGATGAGGAAACACAAGTGAATATTATGAAAGAAGACACTTGGGAAATTTTGGGAAAGCCTACTGTGGTACTTGTTATCTCTCCAGGAGTCCTTCTCAAGTTGTATCTTGAAGAAGCCTGGTAACTTAAAGTGTAATTGTTTTTGTGTTTATGTGTGGATCAAATGGGATAACTGACCTACTATATTGGTCTCAAGACAATAAAATGTATATAACCAAATGAGACAATTCTTTCAAGAATTAATGATCAAATGAGTAACTAAGTGGTGGGTGAATAAATCTATGCTTATTAACCAAAACACACATGTGATGGGTCAAATAAGATAGTGTAGATTACTATTAAATCAATCATATGAACTGACAAAATGAGATAATAGTCATTAGAAGTTAAGACAAACATGAATCAAAGTACAGAAAAAGAAAGGAAAAGGCAATATGTCATCAACAATGAAAGAAAATTGTGATTTGTATTATATATCTGAAAGTCTATTACAATAGCATCAAAGTCTCTATATCCAGACTTGAACCCTTGTTCCTTAGAAAGCATATGATTTATAGCCTTTACAATAAAGTCCAAGATCCTATTAGAATGGATCTAAAATACTAATAATAGAAGATAATCAAAGAATTCTCAAGAATAGGATCTATTCCTATTATAAAGGTCAAATCCTTATCGAATAGTCTTCAACAAAATCTGCAATATCTTCAGCAGTCCTCAACATCTTTGATGAGATGATCAAGTACTCGAACTCATCCTTTGACAACTGGACACTTTTTGACCAAAAATAGAAAGGCATTTTATCTTAATATCTGCCTTAAAATCTACACTTTTGGTGGTTTGGGGACCAAAATTGATAGTGCATAAGCCACCAAAAGCCCTATTTTCGGTTGCTAAGGAAACATTTCAAACCTGTGTAAGCCACCGAAAAGGAAATTTTCTTTCTAAATAAAAGATAGAGTTCTAACATATCTCATCTTTCCCTTTGTTAGGAAGACCCTTCATTTGTAGCACCATTTGACATCTGCTGCAAATAGAGGTAGAGTGCTATTTGGACAAGATTTTCTTTGCTTGATATTTAACACCTGGCTTGAGCTCTTTGACATCTGGACCTGTGATGATATGCTCCTATACTATAGTACTGCTCAACATTTGTTCTATGTATATGTTCTTAGTTTATATATCACTGTGTGTAATCTTTTGGATCATTCATTTGGGCTTAACACATACACCCGAATGAGTGGCATATACATGCCTTATAATCATTTGATTCTAGATATGGATCTGCTTATCCAAGTCTATCATGTTCACATGCATATTTCTTCAAGTAAAGACAAAGTATAAGCTGAATGAACAATCCAACTATTGTAGGAGACTTTGATTGGTAATGATTATACCTTAGCCGTGACTAATGCTCTGGTAGTTGTTCTTCATGTCTTGATGCATAGTGAAAAAAAACCGTTTGAAGGTCTATTTGAAAACTGTGCCTCACTTTCTTGTAGTGAATGACCATTATTTGAAAACCTGCCCTGTTTCTTGATAGGTCTCGTCTCATCATCTTTTCCACCATTACGATAAAAAATGGAGATCGTGTGACTTTCCTTGAAACTACTTTCGCTTCTATTCTGGCTGAATGAAATCCTAAGGTGATATAATTGATCCTAAGAGGCAGAAAAATCTTGGTATCAATTCATTTGTTAGTGGCTCATGCTCGTAGTTATTCATTATGGCCCGATTCCTTCAACCTCTTTGGATTAAAATCATAAATAATTCAACTCTGATATGGATTTTGAAGAACAATAAGAAGAAGCAGTAGTTTGTAAATAAAAGAGCCTAGAGAGGAGTTTGCTTCATGTAGACACTTGGCCATAACTCAGTACCTGCGAATAATGTGACACCTGTATCATCAACACAAATGGATCTTGATTTCTGCTGCAAGTACTCGATCAGGAATAGTTTTGCCTATCCGGCACAAAACATTTGAACACCTGTAAGATAGCATACACTGTACAAACTTTCCTCTTCATGACTCTTTGGTGTTTCAAACTCCTCTGTTTTCAATTTAGGCATTTGGCATTGACACTTGTAAATACACTTGGTATCATTTCTTTAACACTTGTGTGCTTGATGTGTAGAGGAAAGCCTCTCGGTCCCTTGTTTTTGAATAAGCTTCTTTTCCTCATGACTTGGCATTTAATATTGCCATGTGGAACCTCTTCATAATAACACCAGCCCAAAAAATGAATGCAATATGATATTATCGGGTTGGGTGCTTTGTTGTTGTGGTATGATAATTTAGGATTAGGATACTAGCTTGATATAGTGTGAACTAAGGTTAAGTCACTTTAAAGAACACACCACTTTTTCTTTTGGGAATTTTTTAGAAATAAAAATATACATTTTATTTCAAAATATAAAAGACAATTAAGCTAGAGAATAACTTTAATTTGTGTCTTTTGTATTGCAGGTTAAGAGGTATAGTATCAAAGCAATCTCTTTCAAAGAGCTCAATAGGAGCTTATTGAGGTCGGTTGGGAAATTGGAGATGTAGACATTTGCCAAAAAATTTAGAAATGATCGTATGAAGAAAACACTAAAAAATATCAGAGTATTTTTTATTGCTAACATCTAGCTCCAACTGGGATGGAGATCTCCCTGAGAGGTTTCCAAGAACCTAGTAGTTTCAGTTTCCTTTGCTATTGGGCATGGAGTCACCTGGCCTTTACAATTTATTCCCTTCAAAAATTGTAGCTTGCTTGTGAGGTTTCAAGAACAAGCAGACCTATGCCTGTCTATTTAACCCTAAAATCCTGTAATCTGCTCAGCAATCATCCACAATTTGTATTGTGTCTAGTCCATTGGACTATGGAGTCATTTAATGTCGTCACTAGATCTCTACAATCTTTATTCAAACTCTGAATGCAAATTCACTACTGCAAACTAACAAACTAAAAAGAATCTCCAACCATGCTTGATGGTGAGCTTATTCTCTACCTATTCCTACTCTTAACTAGTAAAAACATGCTCATCATGTGACATCATTATTCCAATGAAGCCATTATAACATCGAACTATTTACAAAATCTCTTTGCATTCAAATAAATGTCAAAGAACACTTCATGTCATGCAACAAAATTTCAACTTGCAGAGCATACTTACAATCATCATTTTCTTTGATTCCAAATATTGCACAACTGAAGACTTTTGAAAAGCATAACTCCATATAAACGGTTACTGGATCATAGAAAGAAGTTAACTATTCTTGTTGCTCAAGCCTTTCTTCTCCTTCTGATATATGGATCTGCTCATAAATAGGTTTCTGCAGTTCTGAAAATAGCAGTGAGTTGATTTGACTACTAACCTCTTTTTGTTTGATATCTTCTTCATAAATGATATCAGTCTTTTGTTCATGAGATGCTACAAACATAAGAGAAGATCTTAAATCTTCAGGCAGATTAAACTCATCATATTTAATGTCTTCTGCAAACATAGAATGGATGATTTCAACATGATGTTGTTCCTTGATGGGCAAAGAAAAAGTCTCATCAAAATCAGATTCATAGCTGTTATATATTGGTTGGCTGCTGCTCAAGTCAACATCATTTGTTGTAGAAATCTGGTCTTCTTCATCTTCATAATTATCAAAAATTGGAGAACAAAAAACCTTTGGATCTTCCAAAGAAGAACATACAATCTTCAAATCCTTCTCTTCACTTACATGTGAGAACATATTGTAGGCAGCCTCTTGAAAAATTTCAGTAAATTATTCTTCTATAACTATTTCTTCATACAAATCAAAGGCAACAGGTGCATCAGAGACAAAGCTTGATGCATCTACAACCATGCAATCCTCATAATTAATTGTATCAAGAAACTCTTCCTCAACAACATAATTTTCATTTTTACAAACAAAAGAATGAACTACCTCCTACTGAACTTGCTTCTCAAATTCATCATAGCAATATTCAAAGAGACTTTCAGCTGGAAATTCATCTTTACAAAACAAATGAAAATCATCATGAAAACTTGCTAATGAATGAATACTTAAATCTTGAAGAGATTGGCACCAATCAAGGGTTTCTCCCTTCAATGAATATCTGAAAAGCTTAATTTGAACATCCTCATGTATAATTTCAAGCCGATGAATAAAGTCATGAAAATCCAACAAGTGTTCAGCTAGCACTTCCCACTCTTCTCCTCGAAATATGGGAATGCTTCTTTCTCATTCATCTATACTAGGAACTGGATAAGGGAAACCAATAATATTTGAAAAATCACAGAATGCATACCTCTTGTTCATTTCATACCAGTGGAGTCGCCAACAGATTTATGAACCACAGAGTCGCCACTGAATATTCCCTTCATGGAGTCGCCAGATAGATGATTACAACCGAAAATACATCTAGACCTTGTATATCATCAAAGTTGGATCTCTGTTGTGTCCCAAGGAAGTTGAGATTCAATCTTCTCTCCCTGACAATGGCGCCAATTTGTTATCTCTCCAGGAGTCCTTCTCAGGTTGTATCTTGAAGAAGCCTGGTAACTTAAAGTGTAATTGTTTTTGTGTTTATGTGTGGATCAAATGGGATAATTGACCTACTGGATTGGTATCAATATAGTCAACTGTATATAACCAAATGAGACAATGATTTCAAGAATTAATGATCAGATGAGTAACTGAGTGGTGGTGAAGAAATCTATGCTTATTAACCAGAACACAGATGTGATGGGTCAAATAAGATAGTGTAGACTACTATTAAATCAAGCTTATGAACTGAAAAAATGAGATAATAGTCATTAGCAGTTAAGACAAACTTGAATCAAAGTACAGAAAGAGAAAGGAAATGGCAATCTGTCATCAACAATGAAAGAAAATTGTGATTTGTATTATATATCTGAAAGTCTATTACAATAGCATCAAGGTCTCTCTATCCAGACTTGAACCCTTGTTCCTTAGAAAGAATAGGCTTTATAGCCTTTACAATAAAGTCCAAGATCCTATTAGAATGGATCTAAAATACTAATAATAGAAGATAATCAAAGAATTCTCAAGAATAGGATCTATTCCTATTATAAAAGTCAAATCCTTATCGAATAGTCTTCAGCAAAATCTACAATATCTTCAATAGTCTTCAACATATTTGATGAGATGATCAAGTACTCGAACTCATCCTTTGACAATTGGACAATTTTTGACAAAAACTAGAAAGGCCTTTTATCTTAATATATGCCTTAAAATATGAACTTTCGGTAGCTTGGGGACCAAAATTAATAGTGCATAAGCCATCGGAAGCCCTGTTTTCGGTTGCTAAGGAAACATTTCAAACCTATGTAAGCCACCGAAAAGGTAGTTTTCTTTCTAAATAGAAGATAGAGTTCCAATATATCTCATCTTTCCCTTTGTTAGGAAGACCCTTCATTTGTAGCACTATTTGACATATGTTGCAAACAGAGGTAGAGTGCTATTTGGACAAGATTTTCTTTGCTTTATCTTTAACACTTGGCTTGAGCTCTTGACATCTGGACCTGTGATGATATGATCCTATACTATATTACTGCTTAGCATTTGTACTATGTATATGTTCTTAGTTTATATATCAATGTGTGTAAGCTTTTGGATCATTCATTTGGTCTTAACACATACACTCGAATGAGTGGCATATACAGGCCTTAGAATCACTTGATTCCATAAATGGATCTGCTTATCCAAGTCTATCATATTCACATGCTTATTTATTCAAGTAAAGACAGAGTATAAGCTGAATGAAGAATCCAACTGTTGTAGGAGACTTTGATTGGTAATGATTATACCTTAGTTGTGACTAATTCTCTGGTAGTTGTTCTTCATGTCTTGATGCATAGTGAAAAAAAAGGTTTGAAGGTCTATTTGAAATGTGTGCCTCACTTTCTTGTAGTGAATGACCATTATCTAAAAACCTGCTTTGTTTCTTGATAGGTCTCATCTCATCATCTTTTCCACCATTACGATAAAAAAATGGAGACCATGTGACTTTCCTTGAAACTGCTTTCGCTGCTATTCTGGCTGAATGAAATCCTAAGGTGATATAATTGATCCTGAGAGGCAGCAAAATCTTGGTATCAATTCATTTGTTATTGTCTCATCCTCGTAGTTATTCATTATGGCCCGATGCCTTCAACCTCTCTGTATTAACACCATAAATAGTTCAACTTTGATATGGATTTTGAAGAACAATAAGAAGCAACAATAATTTGTAAATAGAAGAGCCTAGAGAGGAGTTTGCTTCATGTAGACACTTGGCCATAACTCAGTACCTACGAATAATGGGACACCTGTATCATCAACACAACCGAATCTCGATTTCTGCTGCAAGTACTTGATCAACAACAGTTCTGCCTATTCGGCACAAAAACTTTGAACACTTGTAAGATAGCATACAATGTATAATATTTCCTCTTCATGACTCTTTGGTGTTTTGAACTCCTCTATTTTCAATTTAGGCATTTGGCATTGACACTTGTAAATACACATGGTATCATTGGTTTGACACCTGCGTGCTTGATGTGTAGAGGAAAACCTCTCGGTCCCTTGTATTTGAATAAGCTTTTTCTCCTCATGACTTGGCATTTAATCTTGCCATGTGGAACCTCTTCATAATAACACCAGCTCGAAAAATGACTGCAATATGATATTATCGGGTTTGGTGATCTGTTGTTGTGGTGTGATAATTTAGGATTAGGAAACTAGCTTGATATAGTGTGAACTAAGGTTAAGTCACTTTAAAGCACACACCACTTTTTCTTTTGGGATTTTTTTAGAAATAAAATTATACATTTTATTTCAAAATATAAAAGACAATAAGGCTACAGAATAACTTTAATTTGTGTCTTTTGTATTGCAGGTTAAGAGGTATAATATCAAATCAATCTTTTTCAAAGAGATCAATAGGAGCTTATCGAGGTTGATTTAGAAATTGGAGATGTAGACATTTGCCAAAAAAATTAGAAATGAGAATATGAAGAAAACACTAAAAAATACACGAGTATTTTTTATCGTTGACAGTACCTTCATTAGGGAGGATAGGCTTGTTTTAAGGAAAGATGATAACTTTATGTGGAAGAGTTACTAATGTACCTATTATTATTCATGGAACATCGATTGATGATGAATTTGAATTCATTAAGTTTGTTGGGGACAATGCCCCTTTCCCGCTTTTACTAGGTAAGACTTGGATTGAGGAGGATGAGATCATAAGGAAAGCAGAGGAAGAGGCCACAAAAAGAAAAAGCAAGAACTAAGGGATTTCACAGCTAGAAAAATAGATCGACAAATCGAAGAACAAGAGGATAAGTCGAAGCAACAGAACAAAGTAACAACACAGGAGGGACAAAAGGCAAGTGAATTAGTTGTCAAGGTTGAAAGAATGCAAGAAGGTTTGAAGGACCTTTCCATTCAAGAAATAAGTATGTCCACTCAGGAAGTGTTAAAATAAGTGATATTAACTTCAGACCCTTTGAAGGAACATCAACAATGCAAAGTCACTACGCTAGGAGAAGATAAGAATAAAAATGGAAAGAGGATTCCATAAACAATTAGAGAGATTCGGATCATAGGAAAGAAGGAAAGGAAGCTTAATAAAAATAAATCTAAGTTGGAAAAGCTATAGGAAGCTAAAGAGAACAAATGGAATACTTCCGAGAATGGAACCTCACAGGAGGCAGGTTCGTAGGATTTGATCCCCGCAAGAACAACAGGACCACACAGAATGGGACTTCGCCCTGGCAAAGCTATATGACTATTGGAGGTGCCCCGAATGTTAGAATGACACTCCAGAATGGTTAGAAAATGAATTTATGGGCTGATGGACCCTTTTGGGACATTGAGACCATGCCATAACTTACATATTCACATTGATGGAGGCATCTCCTGGTAGTTGGAAGAATCCATTATGAGGCCCCGCTTATTTAACTTGTTGGTCACAGACCACTTTTTGCTAACCATGATTAACTGAGCCAAGAAGAGAATTGATTGTGTGTCAAGTTGTGTTATCAGAAACTAGACCTCACCATTCGTTGCCTACCCCACCTATCTGTTCATCAACCCCAAACTTTCTGTTTAAAAGTGAGAATGTTGGACGAACCTAGCGAATTAGAGAAGTTTGTCAAGGATGTCCTCAAGAAGATAATGGACGAAATACCATTATCTGAAGGTGTCCAGGCATCGTTGACTAGGGGATTTTAGGCTTCCCTGTCGACTAGACATCGTTCTGGTCGTGTTAACCCCGTAACTGAGCAGTGAAGTAAGCATCATGACGATCTAGATAATGTGATGCAGATCTCGTCTATCCTACCTGAGTATATTCCACCTTTGGCTGGATTTGTTAACTGTGAAAACATCCTACGAGATTATGAGTATACTTTGTTCACTGCATACATTCCGAAGGGAATACGCATAGTTGGGAGTCAGTTAGGACAGTTCCCACTGTTGAAGCACAATGACTTCAATCTAGGTGACATGAAGAACTATGCTATGCTTGCACCCCACTGTTACTTGACAAAGTCGACTGGGAAGAAGACTCACCTCGTCTCCCAACCATGGATTAAGGGACTGGTGCAGTCCACTCTATTGAATGTGATGAAGATTCCCCATTTTGGTCATCACCAGGAGGTTAATTCTTGCATTAAACTCCTCTTGTCGTGTTATGATGGAGGATACATGTGGCTCGACCGAAGGATTACTATGGATCCAACGTTGATCCACCAGATTACAGGCTTAAGAATGAAGGGACCTGACCCTCAATAGTTTTATCCAGGGAAGGCCTCAGACCACTCCCTGGCACAACGCATCAATGAAGCTTACAACGAAGTCGAAAATGAAAAGCGAGGTTACAAGGTAGCCTCTATCTAGGATGGTGCAGTGCACCTCGCTTTCCAACTCATATCTGGCAAGCTCATAAAGAAGAACCTCCCCACACAGGTCACCGGGTTCGTGGTGGAACTCATAGGAAAATGTGTGGAGGGCATACATATGAACTGAGCGAGATACCTCGTCAATGAACTAGAGAAAGATTGTTGTGAATCCCAGGATTTCATATATGAATTCCACTTTAGTTGGCTGATCATTTTGATTGCATTTGTCGCTTGGAAAATGGCTGAAGGAGCCACCTTTCTGGAGATCGAACCATCAGAGTCGTTGGCCACTAGGTTTTTCACCTTGTGGTACACCAACGACATGACGAAGCAGTGGAAGTCCAACGTTGTGTTTCATGCATATTATCAAAAATCAAAAATTGCCATCGAGTCATTTTTGCGCATGACAGCGTGCACCCTGCACCAATATAGACCAGTAGAAAAGTTCGATACAGACCCGCATTTCATCTATATCACTATGCACATAGATGAGAACAAGGAAGAGTTACAGTCGTACTACAAGTTAACTGATGAAGACATGGAGCATATTACATAGGAATGGTCAAAAGAATTCCTTGTAACCATCACTAATGCAGAACTCTCCAACACTGACACCATAGGAAGCCCCATGGTCACTCGAGTTGAGCATGCCAAAAATTTCAGTGGTACGAAGAATAATAAGAAGAAATAAGCAGTCTAGGATATAGAGACCGATGAGGAGGACAATACCTCTGAAGAAAATGGATCTGGCTCACTAGGAGGAGGAGAAGATGAAGAAGATGGATAAGGAGGAGGGTATGAGAAAGAAGGAGGTGAAGCTACACCACTGGAAGACACCCCTACTGGGACAACAAAACTGCAAAAGAGGAAGGTTTCTCCAAAGAAACCTTCAACAAGGAAGAAGACGCGTGCTAGTAATCCCCAGTTAGAAGCAATGCTCATGGAGGATGATATCAGTTCTTTCCATGGAGCTATGGAGGATGCTTCCGGGGACATCTTGCAGAGATATGGAGTGAAGTAGGAAGAGCTATATGGAAGGTTCTATAAGGAATTGAAGGAAGTACAACAAGCTATTCATTTGGTCTGCATAGTACCTATTGCGCCTTCCTAGTCATAGACTGCAGAATTGGGGGATGAACCAACCCAATTGATAAGAATTGTAGATGCGATAGAAGCTTGACTTAAGAAAGTCCATGAAGAGAAGGAGAAGTTTACAGAAGCCTTGAAAAAAGAGAAAGACGAAGTCTTAGAGAAATTACGAGTAGCGCAGTACAGTGTAGCCGCCTATGAAAGTGAGAGAGAAGAGTTTCAGGCAATGCTCCAAGAGGAAAAATCCTAGCTACAGAGAGAAAAGGAACAATTTCTCATAGAGAGGGCCATAGTCAAAGAGGTAGTCAGTAAAGCATGTCTCTTTGTGTCAGGCTTGGCATATGAGTAATAAGAGTCAATCGAGGCTCAAGTGGTGAAGCTCACTGAGACCATCTAGCAGCTTCAAGTAAGGATAATAGAATTGGAGGCCCAAGCAGTGTCAATCACCCCGCAGGAGGTGCATGACCAGAGGGAGGAAACTGCTAAGAACACAGTTGGAAGGATAAGAGCCCTCACCTCGGAGTGCAAACAACTGAGTGATAGAAGCGTGCAGACATATGAACGCCTCGCTGAGGATCTAGATCTAAGAAAGCTGGAAGTGTAGTTATAGGAGGCGCAACAACATTCATTTTCGTCCCAAATGAAGCTTCTCACCGCAGTTGAAAGAATGAAGAGATCCTAGGAGAAATGCGCAATACAACAAAAGATCACTGCCCTCCAGGGAAAATTAATGGAAGTCACGTAGAAGTTGTAACCTGTGCAGGATGAGGCATGTAAGGTGTTCAAAGAGATTGATGGAAAAGGCTCACAATTGGACCAAGTGGTTGAAACAGTAGAACAACACCTAGAAGGGCCTATTACAGAGAAAATAATACAGGATCTCGCTGAGCAGGAGGCTCAGGTGAAGTAGCAAGTCAAGGAAGCTCGAGTTAAGTTCAAGGCCTTCAAAGTAGCATTGACCAGACCAGAGTGACTCAAGATGAGTCACGGGTGAGTATTGGGGGCCTGTTGGCCCTCAAGCAAGTTTTGAGGAAACCTTGGTCAG
Organism: Picea glauca; assembly: GCA_000966675.3. Lineage (NCBI taxonomy): Eukaryota > Viridiplantae > Streptophyta > Pinopsida > Pinales > Pinaceae > Picea > Picea glauca. The sequence continues at coordinate 199,313 of JZKD02S1265812.1, read as the reverse complement.
GTTTGGACCACGTTTTGGACTTCAATACATTGGTCGAGGAAGGAGTGCCCAGGCGGAGCTGAGATCACGGATCTCATCAATTTTTCAGGCTATGTGGACCCAGTAAGGGGTTTTCTAGAGTTTTTGTAATGGGTTATGGGATGTCGGCCCACGGGGTTTACCCATGATTAGGCCCTATTGTAAGGGATTGTAAAAGTATAAATAAGTAAGAATGTATGGTAGGAGGGAGAAGATTTTTGAGTAGTGGGAAGTAGCTAAGTGAAAGTAGCTCGATTGGCTTTGTGCAAGGGAATGTCTATGTGTAAGGCTTTATGCTTGATAGAGAGTTGGCTCTATGCCTTTACCTAGTTTAGAAGGAGGATCTAGTGTTCAGTGCACAGATCTCTTGTCCTATGTGAAGCTCGAATCTGTGGCTTAGTGCACAAGAGTCACTAAATCTAAGTGATTGAAGAATAATAAAGAAGATGAAGCAGTTAGTGGACATAGCCCCGCAATGGGGTGAAGCATGTATATCTTGTGTTTTTGGTTTGCTTTGTGATGTGTTGTTTATGTTATGAATCTGCTCAGTTCTTTGATTATTATATGTGATAGATAGATCTGTTGATGCTTACTGCTTTACTTGTATTAAAGATAAATGAATGTTAGATCTAACTCATTGTTATGTGCTAAGTGGTTGAAGTGCTTAATATTTATTGTTAATGCATCGATCTATCTTTGGGTGTGTTCTGCGATGTTACTAAGGTTAGGAAACTAATTCATATCACCTTCTAAGTGTTACTAGAATACTCTATGAAATGTTGTTATCACATATATGTGTCCCAACTCGATCACAGAAACCTACGTCCTGTAACCCCTCCTACTTCTACCTCGGGTGAGACTTCGCCTGCTCCACAGGTTTTGCCTAAAGGGTTGATAGTTATTTTTTTGTTGGTGTGTTTTTTAGCATTGAACCTTGGGTCTGCCCCTGTGCCAACATGTCTCTACCATATAAAGACTTTTCCATTATATATTCTTTTATTCAATAGTTTCCTTAGTTTATATTATGTTGTACTAATAATATACAAATTTCAAAACAACTTATTGATAATGAGACACCAACATTACCACATTCAAACTCTTTTGTTTACATAAGAATATTTCAAAGTGATAGAAATACTATGAATAAGGGCATCAATTTTTATTTATTTTTTAAATAAATATAAGTCGTCGTATCAACCCTTACTAAGATTCCTCTATATATGCATGTGTATCTTGATTTATTCTTTTTATATATTTTGGTTCAAATGTTGGTTTGACTAGGGTGACTTTTTGACATGAAGAGAGAGTTCATGGTTTGACTAGGGTGACCTGTTGACATGAAGAGAGAGTTCATGGTTTGACTAGGGTGACCTATTGACATGAAGAGAGAGTTCATGGTTTGACTAGGGTTCATTGCCTCTTGAAATGAAGAGAGAGTTCATGGTTCGACTAGGGTTCACCACTTGATGGTCACAAAAGGGTGATCCTCAGATTGAATGCCAATGTGTTAAAAAAAGTGAGAGTTCACACTCGTTTAGGGTTAAACTAGGGTTCACCATCACAATGTGTTAAAAAACGTGGGTTCATGCTCATTTAAGGTTCAACTAGGGTTCACCATGTGATGGAGACATAAGGGTGGTTATCTAACTTGCAAAATGAATGCTAATGTGTTATATTCCACATGGTCCTTAGACTCCAATGTGTTAAAAAAAGTGAGAGTTCACGCTCGTTTAGGGTTCAACTAGGGTCTGTCGCATGATGGTGACATAAGGGTGGTTATCCAACTTGTAGACTGAATGCCAATGTGTTATATTCCACATGGTCCTTAGACTGAATGCCAATGCGCAAAAAAAAATTAATGATTTCATGCTATTTTAGGGTTCAACTAGGGTCCACCACGTGATGGCCACATAAGGGTGGTCATCCAACTTGCAGACTAAATTCCAATGTGTTATATTCCACATGGTCATCGAGGGAATGTATGCACTCACTGTGGCAATTATTTCACTCTTAACATCAACTCATTTTGGCCTTGTAGGTCATATCAATGCCACTTCCAGAGTGATTTAATACTTGATTTGTGGCATACAAATATCACAAGGGGATGGCTTGCACCCTTCATGGTCATAGGCGAATTTCAAAAAACGTTCATTTGGCTTGATGGATTCTCACATTCCATCATCATTTCCTTTGTTCGTTCCACAACATAAAAATTATTTTAGAAGAAAACAAGAATGTCTATCTTTATTTCCTCTAGTAACATGTTCTTCATTGGTTTAATTAATAGAGGTGGAAATAAGAGGTTAAACCCTTTTCCTTCCCCAAGATTTTGTGAGTAGAATTCAAAGGAGATGGTTATGGATTTGGATTTCTAGTAAAAGGGAATCCCAGGTTTTGAAAGGAGACAATTATGGATTTTGACATGAGCTTTCATTTTCAAGTATCCTTTTGAATAGGGTCCACATTTGCTTTTCTCCTTTTTAAAATCTTAGTTAGCTTTTGGTTGAGAAAANAAAAAAAAAAAAAAAAACAAATTTCATTGTAGATGCAAGGTTTGTATTTACCAACAAATGTTGTCATTGCAGGTTTGTCTGCCAACAAGCATGGTTTTTAGACATGCATGGGTTCTAGGCTTTATCAATTTCCTATATTAGGATTAGTTCTTTGTGCAAAGTTGTGTGTTCATGTTAAGGATTTTTTTTCCTTGAAAAAACTCCTAGGTTTTATTACTAGAGAAATTTGTCTAGCTTCTATTTTGATGACATTGGTATTTCTCATTTCATTTGTTTTGGTTTTAAATCCAAGCTCCAACATTTTCCTCAACGTAGTTAGAGTTATATTGTTGGAAGTTTGAAATAAGATGTTTGGTTTTCTTATTTCATTTTTTTTGGTTTTAAAGCGAAAGTCCAACATTTTCCTTAGGGTTCTATTGTTGGAAGTTTGAAATAAGATGTTTGGTGTTTCTCATTTCAATTTTTTTTTTTTTAAAGCCAAAGTTCAACATTTTCCTCAATGTCGCTAGGGTTCTATTGTTGGAATTTTGGAATAAGATATTCAATGATTATTTAATTGAATACATTTATGACAATTTCTTATTAGTAGACTTGTGTTTTATTACTAAATTTTTATTAATGAATGTTATAGATGTTTGGCAATTCTTTTTGCTCAAAAATCCTTTTCAAAGACTGTACACTTTTGGTTATAATTGTATGCAGTAAATACTTTGCACATTCATGAAACATATATCATAAAAATTTAATAAGATCTCTTGAAATATCACTCAAACAATAAAAGAATGATCAACATATTATGAATAAAGGAATCCTTTTTTTTAAATAAATATATGTTGTCGCAAGAGCGACGACTGTAATGATTCTTGCGTTGAAATAGATATACTATCGAGGAAGATTTTTCGTCGACGGTATAGCTATTTTGTCGCAAGAATCCTTATAGTCGCCGCTATTGTGACGATGACTTTTCGTCGATAATATAGCTTATTCGTTGCAAGATTCTTCACCTTGTATCTCTTGCGATGATCTCCCTAACTTGTTTCTCTTGCGACGATATCCATACCTTGTATCTCTTGCGACGATCTCCCTACCTTGTCACTCTTGCGATGACGTCCCTACCTTGCCACTCTTGCGACAATTTCCCTTCCTTGTTGGGCTTGTGATGATTTCCCTACCTTGTCTCTCTTGTGACGATATCCCTTATTTGTCTCTCGTGCGACAACTTCCTTGCTTTGTCTCTCTTGCGATGTTTTTCCAAGTTCATCGCACTTGCCACGGAACGTGAAGCGACATTTGGGAGACCCAATATTCATCGCAATATCCACGACATAATGTCGCAAGAGCATTGAAAGAGCCATCGCAAAATGACCCAAATTTACTAGTGAATACTTTCTTTACATGCCTCAAATGTTCATCCCATGTCCCGCTAAAAATAAGAATGTTGTCTAAATATACAATTACAAAATCATCTAGGAAATGCCTGAATACATCATTCATCACATGCATGAAAGTTTTCGGAACATTACAAAGCCCAAACGATATAACTAACCACTCAAACAATCCATGTTTGGTTTTAAAGGAATTCTTCCGTGCATCTTGTTCTGCAACCCTAATTTGATGGTATCCACTCTGCAAATCCAACTTAGTGAAATAAACAACATTCTTTAACTGATCAAGTAAATCATCTATACGAGGAAGAGGGTATCGATTTTTCACTGTGATTTTATTTAAGGCCCGATAATTGACACACATTCACCATGTGCCATCTTTCTTTGGCACCATAATGATCGAAGAACCACAAGGAGATGAACTGGACTTGATGACCCCTTGATCCAATATGCTTTGTACCTTCTTAGTGATCTTTGTCATCTCCACAACTGACATCTTGTACATTCCCACATTAGGAAGAGGAGAATCCTGCTGAACATGTATCTCATGTTGGATTTCCCTCTTAGGAGGTAATCCATTTGGTTCTTGAAAAATTTCATCATACTTAGAAACAATATAAACTAATTCATTCTTATGGGAAGGATCACATCCTTGGAAAGTGTCGGATGTCCTGACATCTTTCTCTCTTACGACCATGAGTACATAACTCTTATTAGTGTTTATGAGTCTCTTCGTTTTCCCTGCACTAACAAGTGTTGTATTTACCCTCATGCTATGAGCTCTAACAATATATTCCACTCCCCCTTTAGTAAGGTGGTATTTTTTCTCATGAAGAAAGAAGACTTCTTTTCTATCATAAAGATAAGGAATTCCCAACACTATGCCACATAATCAAGTGATACAACATCCAAATCCACTTCATCAATCAACTTTGAAGCAATAGCAAATATGACCCTACATTGTTTGGTGACATTAAGTTTTTCTTTATCACATACCCAACCAAGAGGATAAGGCTTTGGATGTGGTTTCGTTACAAGACCCATGTTTTTGACAAGTGCTTTAGATATTAAGTTTACTTGGGAACCAAGATCAAATAATGTATCTATATTAGTGTGTTTAGATACAACTCTTATGTGAAATATTTCATTCCTCTTTATTTCATCATCATGAGATTCATTATTGGAACTTGAAATAGCATGAAGGGAATCTTTACCTTGTACTCCAACCACTGCGATCTTTTTTTCGTCTCCAGATTCGAAACCAAGATCTTGTTGCACTGTAGAAACAAGTTTTGTATTCCCCTTTCCACCGAACTATTTCGGTCTCTTCTCTAGATGTAGTTTCCAACAATGTTCATCATCGTGACCGTTTTTCTTGCAATGAGTGCAAGATGGATTTCCTCCTTCTCTTGTCACTATGGCAGTCTTCTTGTCCTTCCTTTTAAACATCTTGAAAGGCTTATGTGGGATATTGGAAGGTTTCTTTGTGGGATCTTCTTGAGCATGCTTTCCCATGTTCTCAGAGTGAGTGGCTTGCACACAAACTTTGTCAAGACTAGTGGGGTTAAACAAGAGAAAAGTATGATGAATATAACTGTGAAGAGTGCCAATATACTTCATTAAAGTTTCAAAAGAATCCAAAGGAATGTTTAATGCAAGAGATTTATTCCTAAATTCTTCTGTGAAACTTTGTATAGTTTGACCTTTTATTTTCCTCAAAGTTTTCCATTCCATCATTGCTTTATGTAAATAACCCAATGGATAAAATTGCTTCCTTATCGTTGATTTAAATTCCGACCATGAGGAAAGAAGATTACCACACTTACTTATGTCCTGAAGCTTGCTCTCCCACCATATTAGAGTGGTGCCTTCCAACCAAAGAGAATCCAATTGCACTTTAACTTCCTCTTCATCAATATGTTGAACATGACAATATACTTCAAACTGTCGGATCCAAATATCTAACTTTTCAAGATTAACATCTCCATTAAACATATGTAATACAAATTTTACATCAAGCTTTAATAATGCTTTCTTAAAAGAGGCTTTATGGATAGAATGATGAGAATGATAAGAATGCTCAGAGGAAGAAGAACTAGAACTTGATGGTGAAGATGGAGGCTCAGGAGGGTCTCTTCCATCCCCCTGGTTTTACCGAAGCGTCATCATCATCATGTGCTTCCTTTTTCTTCCCTTTCTTCTTCATCCTCTTCTCATAATATCCATACATTCATTCGACCATTTCTGACATGAGATAAAATACCATATGAAAGTGTTTCTCTTCTTCATCATGCTTGTCTTCTTCTGCCATTTTCTTCCTTCGGGATGCACGACCAACTTTGGGATTGAAAGTCTTAAGGGTTCCTTCACCTTGCTTATGCTTGGCCCTAGTAAGAATTCACACTCAACAATTCAAGTCAAATATGACTTCTCTGATACCAACATGATTCGGGATCTTTTCATCGTGTGACTTATAAAGAATTGCATTAAATGAGCATAAATTAAAGTGCAACATTAAAGAAGGAAAATCTCAACAATGAAGAGACATAAGCATCAAATCTTAACACATAAAATTGATAACGAAGTTCTTCCCTGGTGGACTATGTCTCCGGGTCTTTCTCTCAAATGGGTAGGATTTTTCATTAACTCAGCAAAATAATTTGGAAAAATACATAAGTATACCTCATTCTGAAATCAAGTTGTAGAAATAATGCTTAGATCAGAAAACAGACAACACCACTCAATTCATGGCATCGAATTACCCAAAAATGACTGTCTCCATGCCTCGATCTGACTCTGGCACTCCCAGGCCCAAGAAGAATTTCATCTAAGTTTTTGTGCCCTGCAACCTGCAATTAATGTTGTTGTACTCACCTCAAACTGTGTGCCTAACCATACCACAAGCGCACCTCCTTTTCTGGGCTTGGGTGTATGCAACTTTTAAATAAATATTTGGGTGTTCATTACAATGAGAGGGTCGTTGGCCCATTGGTTATGGCATGAGTATTAAGGCGTTATGGAGGGAGGAGGTCTCGGGGTCAAACCCCCGGGCCTCCCCCTTTTGGCTTTATGGTTGAAACAATATATATATATATATATATATATATATATATACATACAATGTTTGTTCTGCTAGTTTGACGAAGGTTCTATCCAAGCTCTTATCTGATAGTTGGTGCTGGATTTTGCATGGTCCGCTAGATTTGGTGTACCCGCCAAATCATTTATTTTTTTTCAAATTTCGGATACAGGATGTCATTGGGCATTTTCCCACTGCCACGTGGCATCCCATGATTGGGTCATGTGGGAGCCTCCCATTCGGCCACATCACCCATTTCTCTGTCAACCTGCCATGTTAACACCATGTCATCGTACGAACACCATGTAACTACCAACTCATCATGCCACATCACTACCAACTCATCATGCCATGTCAGTGCCACATCACTTTACGGACCGTACAGACTGCCACGTGGAAAAATTCTACTGGTGCACAGATCGGTCCAGAAGTGCCAAATCTGGGTGACATGTGGCAGCCTCTGGTGCTGCCACATCACCATGCTGACATCATGATGATGCCATCATGACACATATCACCTCCTTCTCCTTCCACGTGTGTTGTATGGATGATGACTCATCCCCCTGTTGACTCGGTTAGGTTGACCAAACTTTGACCATGAATATATTTCGATCCGTAACTCTGTTTGACGAGTCATTTGCGTCGTTAGAAATATTACGACAAGATCTTCGTGATAATCTCATTTTCACTGAGTTTTGAGAACTTTGAAGGTTTTCCCTTTCTCTGTCTACTGAGGCCATTCTGAGCATCTCAAGTTGCTTCTACGAGCTCTAAGTTTTTCTTAGTCTTCTCTGGATCCTTTTTGGATCAATGATGATGATGACGACGATGATGATGATGGCGACGATGACGAACGACCACAAATATGATGATGATGAAGACGACGACGAACGTCCACTGAGATGATGATGATGACGACTACGACAACAAAGAATATCCATTGATACCAATTGGTCTATCACACCTTAAAAAGGTAAGATATTATTTCAATTTATTTAAAATTGTATTTCTATGCTCAAAAAGCATTGACAGAAGCATTCCAAGATCACCATAGTTTTGATGAGTTAGGAGGTTAGGAAGGTCCTTAATGTGGCAAATATTTTTAAATTAGGATCTAATATGGGTACAGGGAAATCCAAGAGGAAGTGCTTTTCATTATCTACAAAAGTGACATATTCTTTCATCCCATGGTGTTTTGGGAGTCATGCAACACCCAGTTTCACTATGTAGCTCGTGAGAGTTTGTTCTTATTTTAACAATGTTTGTTTTCTTCTTTTCACTTTTCAAATCAAAGAGGTAATTTTGATCTTCTAAATTAGGGTTGACCACCTCCTTATAGCATCTTAATTTCCTTTTATCCACTATTTTTTTATCACAACACATATTCTCCTTAAATATAGAAGTGACAATATTTGTAATATTATAGATATTCTGCATGATGGCATGTTCTTATATTCCCCAATGATTTAGCCAAGTTTTGGCATCTTTATGCCATCACTGCTAGAGCCACTGGTGGTTTTGGCTAGAGTTTGAAGAAATTTTGGGGAGCCTCTTGTCATCCATGTTGCTTATCTTGTTCTTGTATGTTAGGTATCTAATCATAGAAATGCTCTTAATGGGGGAATGGCTTGTTTCTATGAGGAGAATATGATAGGGTGTATTTCCCTCAATTTTGAGATTATAAGTTATAAACGTTTTTTGAATCTGTTCTATCTTTCTCCAAGATTCTCTAGATATACTGCAACCCAAACTCCACATCCAGATAAGATAAATGGAGTGACGAGAGTGTGAAAGAAGAGTTTCTTTTTATCTCAAAGCCAAAGGTCTCCTAATTTACAATTGTTTTCGACCCCATATGTAATATCACCCCTTTTCATTTTTTTTTTTTAAATATAAACATAATACCATGTTTTGTTCAATTATTCTTAGTAATTTACTTATGAGAACTAGAAATAATTATCTTCACATTCATTTGTTTGATATTTCATCTAATGGTTATTAATGGTTATGGTGTTACCATAACAAGTTAGAGACTTACTATCATCTTATGCCATGGTTCAACTCTTGCGTTAAAATAATTGGCAAAGTCTTCTCTCAATCACATGTATTGTAATTTACGTTATTTAGCCTATGCACATAGTCCCCTTTATTATCCATTCATATCCATGTATACATGGTAGGCATTTCATATTTAACATTAGAGACTACTTGTATTATAGGCAAACTTTCCATTTTACCTCTACTAAATAAACTTCATGAATATGAACGGGTTTTACTTAGTTCCTATTGCGTATTGAATAAATGATTTCCATGGAGGGACTCTTTGTCCTTGGACATAAATGAACGAAGGATATTTGTACCGTCATCTCCTATCCTAGATGAGATATGGTTTTATTCATTGGTTTGAGATTTAGATTATCTTCAGTGCGTATTACTTGTTCCTTTATACACGATATATTGACCCTTTGTTTATGGTTTGTGCAGAGTGGTTGAAAAACCTTGAGGTCGAACCTCCAAGGCCAAAAGTACCAGACCTCCGCGACTTCCTTATATCTTAACCTAGGTTAAACGCCACTACAAGATTGGTGTTGTGGACACAAAACTCAGTCTCTACTTTGCAAGGTCAAGTAATCTCATATGCCTTCTTGCAATGCATATACGGGTTCGCCATACCAGCACCAGGTTTCAAGTTTACTCTTATTGACTTGGTGAATACCCCGAATGAGTGGTTATGTCCTAGTTATTATGATAACCTTTTATATTAATAAACGTTATCATTTTGTTGACGTGGGGTCTATTGGTGGGAACCAAGATTTTCACCTAGCCCACCAGAGATCAAATTTTATTTAGATTTTGGTTGTTTGGTATATTTGGCTTAAGGGTTGTTGGATATACTCTTGGGTTTATATTTTAACCACCATTCAACTGCTTTAAAATTTTCAAGGAACAAACTGAGTAGAGTAGAAAATCCAATTAATCCCAACCAAAATCCAATTAGTCCCAATCATAGAAAATCCAGTTTTTCCAACTATAAACTTCAAGAACCAAGATCCAACCATAGACTTCCCAACCATAAAAAATCCAGTGTTAGAGTTTTATTCTTTATGAGAACCATCAAATTCAATCACCTCATAAGTATTCAACATCTTCTTATCTCCTCTATTTTTTTTCACCACTTCCAAAAAAGAATAGCT
>JZKD02S1265812.1:160783-173155 GCA_000966675.3 Picea glauca | reverse complement strand
AATGCATGCCATGTCATCATCATACGGTCTATATGGTCCTGCCACGTCAGACCGTACAGACTGTAGGGACTGTATGGACAGGTACAGTGAGCATCAAAATTTTGCCTGTTTGGCTTGGCGAACAAATCGCGATATCTTCTCCATACGGACTCCGTTTGAGAAAATAAATATACTTCCGAAATTAGGAAGACGAGACGGACGCAATGGCACTGTTTTTGTCGCATTCCGAGCACTTTGAAAATTGAGCAAAATTTGATCCCCTGATCAAAGCCACTCACCTTCAGAACATGGGAAAGAATGCTCAAGAAGATCCCACAAAGAAACCTTCCAATATCCCACATGATCCTTTCAAGAAGTTTAAAAGGAAGGACAAAAAGACCACCATAGAAGGAAGAAATCCATCTTGCACTCATTGCAAGAAAAGCGGTCACGATGATGAACATTGTTGAAAACTACATCCAGAGAAGAGACCGAAATAGTTCGGTGGAAAGGGGAATACAAAACCTGTTGCTACAGTGAAACAAGATCTTGGTTTCAATTCTGGAGACGAAGGAAAGATCACAGTGGTTGGAGTATAAGGTAAAGATTCCCTTCATTCTAGTTCAAGTTCCAATAATGAATCTCATGATGATGAACGAAAGAGGAATGAATTATTTCACATAAGAGTTGTATCTAAACACACTAAGATAGATACATTATTTGATCTTGGTTCCCAAGTAAACTTAATATCTAAAGCACTTTTCAAAAACATGGGTCTTGTAACGAAACCACGTCCAAATCCTTATCCTCTTGGTTGGGTATGTGATAAAGAAAAACTTAATGTCACCAAACAATGTAGGGTCAGATTTGCTATTGCTTCAAAGTTGATTGATGAAGTGGATTTGGATGTTGTATCACTTGATATATGTGGCATAGTGTTGGGAAGTCCTTATCTTTATGATAGAAAAGGAGTCTTCTTTTGTCATGAGAACAAATACCACCTTACTAAAGGGGGAGTGGAATATATTGTTAGAGCTCATAGCATGAGGGTAAATACAACACTTATTAGCGCAGAGAAAATGAAGAGACTCATAAACACTAATAAGATATATGTACTCATGGTCATAAGAGAGAAAGATGTCAGGACATCCGACGCTTTCCAAGGATGTGATCCTTCCCATAAGAAGGAATTAGTTTATATTGTTTCTGAGTATGATGATATTTTTTAGGAACCAAATGGATTACCTCCTAAGAGGGAAATCTAACATGAGATACATCTTCAGCAGGATTCTCCTCTTCCTAATGTGGGCATGTACATGATGTCAGTTGTGGAGATGACAAAGATCAATAAGAAGGTACAGAGCTTATTGGATCAAGGGGCCATCAGGTCTAGTTCATCTCCTTGTGGTTCTTCGATCATTATGGTGCCAAAGAAAGATGGCACATGGTGAATGTGTGTCAATTATCGGGCCTTAAATAAAATCACGGTGAAAAATTGATACCCTCTTCCTCATATAGATGATTTACTTGATCAGTTAAAGAATGTTGTTTATTTCAGTAAGTTGGATTTGCATAGTGGATACCATCAAATCAGGGTTGCAGAACAAGATGCATGGAAGAATTCCTTTAATACCAAACATGGATTGTTTGAGTGGTTAGTTATATCATTTGGGCTTTATAATGTTCCGACAACTTTCATGCATGTGATGAATGATGTATTCAAGCATTTCCTAGATGATTTTTTAATTGTATATTTAGACAACATTCTTATTTTTAGCTGGACACGGGATGAACATGTGAGACATGTAAAGCAAGTATTCACTAGTAAATTTGGGTCATTTTGCGACGGCTCTTTCGATGTTATTGTGACATTATGTCGTGGATATTGAGACGAATCTTGGGTCTCCCAAATGTCGCTTCACGTTCTGTGGAAAGTGCGATGAACCTGGAAAAATGTCGCAAGAGAGACAAACCAAGGAAGTTGTTGCACGAGTGAAAAAAAGGGATATTGTCGCACGAGCGACAAAGAAGGGATATCGTCACAAGAGAGACAAGGTAGGGAAATCATCGCAAGCCCAACAAGGAAGGGAAATATTCGCAAGAGTGACAAGGTAGGGACATCGTCGCAAGAGCGACAAGGTAGGGTCGTCATCGCAAGAGTGACAAGGTAGGGAGATTGTCGCAAGAGATACAAGGTATGGATATCGTCGCAAGAGCAACAATTTAGCGAGATCGTCGGAAGAGAGACAAGGTGAAGAATCTTGCAACGGATAAGCTATATTATCGACAAAAAGTCATTGTCACAAGAGAGATGACTGTAAGGATTCTTGCGACGAAATAGCTATACTGTCGATGAAAAATCTTCCTCGATAGTATATCTATTTTAACGCAAGAATCATTACAGTCATCGCTCTTGCGACAACATATATTTATTTAAAAAAAAAAAAAAGGATTCCCTTATTCATAGTATGTTGATCATTCTTTTATTGTTTGAACGATATTTCAATAGATCTTATTAAATGTTTATGATATATGTTTCATGAATGTGCAAAGTATTTACTGCATACAATTATAACCAAAAGTGTACAGTCTCTAAAAAGGATTTTTGAGCAAAAAGAATTGCCAAACATTTATAACATCATTAATAAAAATTCACTAATAAAACACAAGTCTACTAATAAGCAATTGTGGTAAATGTATTCAATTAAATAATCATTGAATATCTTATTCCAAAACTCCAATAATAAAACCCTAACGACATTGAGGAAAATGTTGAACTTTGGCTTTAAAAAAAAACAAATGAAATGAGAAACACCAAATATCTTATTTCAAACTTCCAACAATAGAACCCTAAGGAAAATGTTGGACTTTCGCTTTAAAACCAAAACAAATGAAATAAGAAAATCAAACATCTTATTTCAAACTTCCAACAATATAACCCTAACTACATTGAGGAAAATGTTGGAGCTTGGCTTTAAAACCAAAAAAAATGAAATGAGAAACACCAATGTCATCAAAATAGAAGCTAGACAAATTTCTCTAATAATAAAACCTAGGATATTTTTCAAGGAAAAAAAATCCTTAACACTAACACACAACTTTGCACAAAGAACTGAGCCTAATATAGGAAATTGATAAACCCTAGAACCCATGCATGTCTAAAAACCATGCTTGTTGGAAGACAAACTTGCAATGACAACATTTGTTGGTAAATAGAAACCTTGCATCTACAATGACATTTGTTTTTTGTTTTTTGTTTTCTCAACTAAAAGGTAACTAATATTTTGAAAAGGAGAAAAGCAAATGTGGACCCTATTCAAAAGTATACTTGAAAATGAAAGATCCTGTCAAAATCCATAATTGTCGCCTTTCAAAACCTAGGATGCCCTTTTACTAGAAATCCAAATCCATAACAATCTCCTTTGAATTCTACTCACAAACTCTTGGGGAAGGCAAAGGGTTTAACCTCTTATTTCCACCTCTATCAATTAAACCAATGAAGAATGTGCTACCAGAGGAAATAAAGATAGACATTCATGTTTTCTTCTCAAATAATTTTTATGTTGTGGAATGAACAAAGGAAACGATGATGGAATGTGAGAATCCATGAAGCCAAATGAACTTTTTTTGAAATTCACCTATGACCATGAAGGGTGCAAGCCTTCCTCTTGTGATATTTGTATGCCACAAATCAAGTATTAAATCACTCTGGAAGTGGCATTGATATGACCTACAAGGCCAAAATGAGTTGATGTTAAGAGTGAAATAATCACCACAGTGAGTGCATGCATTCCCTCGATGACCATGTGGAAGATAACACATTGGAATTTAGTCTGCAAGTTGGATGGCCACCCTTATGTGGCCATCACGTGGTGGACTGTAGTTGAACCCTAAACTAGCATGAACTCATTAATGTTTTTTTGCACATTGGCATTCAATATAAGGACCATGTGGAATATAACACATTGGCATTTAGTCTGCAAGTTGGATAACCACCCTTATGTCACCATCATGCGACATACCCTAGTTGAACCCTAAACGAGCGTGAACTCTCACTTTTTTTAACACATTGGAGTCTGAGGACCGTGTGGAATATAACACATTAGCATTCATTTTGCAAGTTAGATAACCACCCTTATGTCTCCATCACATGGCGAACCCTAGTTGAATCCTAAATGAGTGTGAACCCACGTTTTTTAACACATTGTGATGGTGAACCCTAGTTGAACCCTAAACGAGTGTGAACTCTCACTTTTTTTAACACATTGGCATTCAATCTGAGGATCATCCTTTTGTGACCATCAAGTGGTGAACCCTAGTCGAACTGTGAACTCTTTCTTCATTTCAAGAGGCAATGAACCCTAGTCAAACCATGAACTCTCTCTTCATGTCAACAGGTCACCCTAGTCAAACCAACATTTGAACCAAAATATATAAAAAGAATAAATCATTTGAACCAAAATATAAAAAGAATAAATCAAGATACACATGCATATATAGAGGAACCTTGGTAAGGGTTGATACAGCGACTTATATTTATTTAAAAATAAATAAAAAAGTTGATGCCCTTATTCATTGTATTTCTATCACTTTGAAATATTCTTATGTAAACACAAGAGTTTGAATGTGGTAATGTTGGTGTCTCATTATTAATAAGTTGTTTTGAAATTTGTATATTATTAGTACAACATAATATAAACTAAGGAAACTACTAAATAAAAAAATATATAATGGAAAAGTCTTTATATGGTAGAGACATGTTGGCATAGGGGCAGACCCAAGGTTCAATGCTAAAAAATGCACCAACAAAAACCTAACTATCAGCCCTTTAGGCAACACCTGTGGAGTAGGCGAAGTCTCACCCAAGGTAGAAGTAGGGGGGGTTACAGGACGCAGGTGTTTGTAACCGAGTTGGGACACATATATGTGATAACAACACTTCACAGAGTATTCTAGTAACACTTAGAAGGTGATATGAATTAGTTTCCTAACCTTAGTAACATTGCAGAACACACCCAAATATAAATCGACGCATTAACAATAAAGATTAATCACTTCAACCACTTAGCACATAACACTGAGTTAGATCTAACATTCATTTATCTTTAATACAAGTAAAGCAGTAAGCATCAACGGATCTATCTGTCACATATAATAATCAAAGCACTGAGTAGATTCATAACATAAACAACACATCACAAAGAAAACCAAAGACAAAAGATATACGTGGTTCACCCCAGTGTGGGGCTATGTCCACTAACTACTTCATCTTCTTTATTATTCTTCAATCACTTAGATTCAACGACTCTTGTGCACTAAGCCACAGATTCGAGCTTCGCATAGGACAAGAGATCTGTGCACTGAACACCAGATCCTCCTTCCAAACTAGGTCAAGGCATAGAGCCAACTGTCTATCAAGAACATAGCCTGACACATAGACATTCCCTTGCACAAAGCCAATCGAATTACTTTCACTTAGCTACTTCCCACTACTCAAAAAGCTTCTCCCTCCTACCATACATTCTTACTTATTTATACTTTTACAATCCCTTACAATAGGGCCTAATCATGGGTAAACCCCATGGACCGACATGCCATAACCCATTACAAAAACACTAGAAAACCCCTTACTGGGTCCACATAGCCCGTAAAATCGATAATATCCGTGATCTCAACTCTGCCTGGGCACTCCTTCCTTGATCAATGTGTTGAAGTCCAAAACATGGTCCAAACCTGACCAAGGTTTCCTCAAAACTTGGTCGAGGGCCAACAGGCCCCCAACACTCACCCATGACTTGTTCCAAGTCACTTTGGTCTGGTGTTATAGATTATTTTTGTCATCCCTATGACTGTTAATGATGTAAACCTATTTTTTTCCTTCGGAGGGGTCAATGGCCTGAGTTCCCGAAGAAGGAAGGGAGAAGAACTTTTCCTGAGAAAAGAAGTTGCATTTTCCTTTGTAAAAACCGTATAAAAAAGGAAGTTCGCAAGCTGTATTATATCTAGGGTGTGAGAATGCCTGATTCTTGCAAGTTGCATCATAGCTAGGTCGTGAGGAGTTCACGGTATGCTCTATAGGCAGGGTGCGAGAATGTTTACACGTGGGAAAAATGAGCATTTTCTCGGATCTTCTAGAAGGAGAAACTTCCATGGTGAGGTGGAATCCGAATGGTTTGGATCTTACTCTCTTTCATGATTTAATGTGATCATCCTAACCTCCTCATCTTATCCTCTTCAGCTTATAAAAAGAGAGGATCTCTCAAGGAGAAGGGCTAAGTTGTATTTGGCTTGGAATTATTAGCTTCGTTGGAGTGTCTTTGAGTTTTTCCTTTGTCAAGATAGATTGTGAGTATTATCAGATCTATTCTCTCAGAATTCTTGGAGTGGAAGTGTGTGGGGAATGAAGGATAGTTGGAAGGGACCTTATGACATCAAGGCCATGGTTGTAATCTCTCTTTCACATTTAATATTATATAGTAATATGATTCTTTCCTATAAATCTTGTTGTGTTTTATTGTATGATTCCTTGATCACATACATAGGTTTATATTGAGTTCATGCTATTGCTATCACTTTGGTTGGTTGCGTTCTTTTGTAGGATCATCATTGTATGAGTGTTGGAATGGAGCTAGGATGGCGATGGCGAGAGGAAGAAACATTTAAACGGTATCTCACCTATCCCTCTTTTAGTAAATTCAATATTTAAAACTTAAGGAAAGCGTCATGTTCTGGTGTGTTTTGTTCTAGATCTAGGTGGATCTAGGGAGATCAGTTAGTGTCCACACCTACCGATTTATCCAATAACAAAATTGGCGACTCCACTGGGGAACATATTGTTTCTTAGTTAGTCTAGTTTCCCTTCCTTTGATTGCTTGTTTTCTGGTTTTTGAGTCTGTGGGACATCCATATAGACTCTTTGCACCTAGAAGTTCACTTAGATTCCCTATCCTTTTTTAAAATTTTCTTTGATTACAGAAATTCTCGCACTGTACCTCTCTACAGCCTGCAAAAACCATTGATTTTTGCACCTTGCTGTTAGATCCAGTGTGAACTTCTCGCACCCTACCAATGTCTAACCTGTTAGAATACCTAATTCTTGCACTGTACTCTACTGCTAGGCTGTGAAATTGTTTGTAATTTTTTTTGGATTAGGTCTTGTCATATTTTGATGACCCATTTTTTCTCTGATCAGCTGGATTGAGATTTTGGATCCTATATTGATCTGCTTATAGTCTTCTTGACATCCTTTGAGTTGTTTTTAGCCACCTTTGCCTTGTTTGGTTTTGAAAGATTAATCTCTTGCTTTGAGTGTCTTTTACAAAGCGTGTATTTTATTTAGGATTGTTTAGGGAAAGATCAAATTTCTTCTGAATAGTTCTCTTTAAAAGAAAACTTTTAGTTTCTTTGTTTTAAAAAAGTTCATTATTGCTTTTAGTGAAATGTTTTGCTTTATATTAGATTGGGGGCATCGTTGCATTTGGAGTAGAGAAATTGCATGATTCTTGGCATTTTTTTAATCTTAAATTATGAAATAACTTCCCCCTCATGGATGGGGGGGCCATGAATCATGCATTGGTGTACAGTCGTTTTTGCTCATTTCTTGAGAATATTGATATTGATGAGGTTTAAGATTTTGGGACATTTTGCATCTGGGAATGATAAATGTTTTCTCCTTCTCATAGCATAGATTTCATCGAAATGAAAAGATTGCATCTTCATCTCTTTGCATAACTTTCGAGTCGGTCAAAACACCATATTGTCCACACCATTTTCCTTTTGAGTAACAACAACCATAAAATAAAGCGCTTATAAAAATTGATTAGACATTTTTATCTTTTCTGGTAGCAAACCTACATTAGATTAGTCATAGGGATTTGGAATATGTGTGAAAGATAACTTTCCAAAGCTACAAACAAACATAGTATCTTGTGATAGGGAGATTTAGATCCACTTACTACATTTTGTCCTGGGAAGTCCTTTTAACACAAGGGTCAATCACGAGGTCGCATTGAGACTGGCAGAGTTACTCACCCTGCTTTGTTGATCTTGGTGTAAAGATTGCACGTATTATGGGGGTCGCTTGAAGGTATACCCACAATGATGAGTGGAAGCCTTTCAAGTTGATTTCGGGCTAGATACCCTGCCCTTGCGTGTGGATTGGACTGTTGACTGTTTCCCCAGGCATCACTGTAGTAATTGGTAACCTTAGTGGCCTATCTCTCTAGGTTCTTTACACGAGGTGACTGTGGAGAGGCAAGTCTTCACGATACCTGGAATCGGTGTTGGACAAACTCACAAAGGCTCCTTGGAGGGTATACCCATGATTATGTGTGGGAGCTTGCACCAGGGTGTAAGTACATTAAGCAGGTCGTCAACGTAACTTTTCCACCTGCTCTATCTTATCCCTTTCTTACTTTGTTCCTACGACGTTGGATTTCATGACCAACTAGTGAGCTCATTGCGAGAAGGTTTTGTTTGCTTTCTTTCTTACTAGATTTTGTAATGCCCCTAAACTGATAAATGATTAAAGATAATTAAGCAAGATTTAATTAAGGAAGAATTACAGTTAATAAATAACATTGATTGCAGACTGCATTCAATGATCAGATAAACCAATTTAAAAAGACAGTCAGTAAGAATGGAGATAACTACAGAGTTACGTATGCACAGGGTTGCGTATGCAGGGAGCGGGAGCCCATAAATCCCGAGGCAATAAAATTTATTGGGGGACGTAGGTCAGAGGACGCGTGGAGGGGGTTGGTGGTAGAGTTACTATGTGAGGCGACAGGGAGGAATAAGGGACGGGAAGAGGGGGATGGGCAGTCCATTCGGTGGGGATGGATGCTGCGCGGCTGTGAGCTCAGGACCACTGTAATTGCCGGAAGCAGAGAGATTTTGCGTACTGTGATATTTGGCTCCGAACTATTGTGTTGGGTGAGCAGAGGGCCTATGGACTCTGTGTCTTGTGAGGAAATGTTGTATTATGTGGTGAGCAGAGAGTTCTGTACCACGGTATCTACTATGAGTAGCAACTTTCTGTACACAACTGTATTGGCTGTGAGCCTGTAGTATTTTGTGGACTGTTGGCTTGCTGTAAGCAAGGAACAGAGTGTTCTGAACTGTGGCTTGATGTAGGGAGACACTGAGTTGCTGAAGGTTTTGGGCATGGAGGGCCAGGATATCCGTAGATATCCTGGAGCTAGGTAGTTTTCCTAGTTGGCAGGGTGGACAGTAGTTTTGGGCAGTTATTTGCTTGTTTGTGGCAAGGTTAATCTGTGCATCAGCAGGAGCAGAGGCAACAAGGCAGCAGAAATAAGCATCAGTATCAGGTATTGGTCAAGTTATGCATTTATCTCATTTTTACCAGAAAGTTATTACCCTGTGATAAATCTAAATTATCGAAATTGCTGTTGAGAAAATAAATATATGCTGAGAAATCGTTATCTCCGTTTAGAAAATGAATTGTTATGAAATTTAATTAATGCCTAGAATGATATGGGCATTACATATGGTATCAGAGATTCTTAGTTCGAAATCTGGAGCCTAAGGGCCGAAACCTGGAGTGTTAACTCCAACCATGTTTCAACTATAAGCAAAACATGTTCAGTTTGATTTGTTATGACAGAAACAGTAACGGAAATGCACTTAGGATAATACTCCTACGTGAAACCCAGGCAAATAAGCTCATATATCCCAAGCAACAGTTTTAGGTAGAACCCTGTAACTAGATCGTATATGGTCACTACAGTTGTAGTCTGAACATTCGAAGGAATCCCTTTAAAATAGTGGCAGCAAACCGGATAATGGGAGGGATCACCTTCCACAAAATGACTATCCTTAAAACGACAGGAATAAATCTATTTAGCATGAGAAACGAAGATGATAACTTAGTTTTATTTTGAGGATTACCCGTCAACGAAGTTTAGGGTAGAATAGACACCTGAAATCGACGAAAATGTTGAGGGAAAACTTCTATTGAAGGCTTGAAGAGTGGAAAAATTTAATAACTACACGAACTACACTAATTAAAATGCAAGCAGATAATTGCAAGACCTGGGAACAGACTTTTACGCGGAAGAATGGATGTGAGCCGTCGGATCTCACCTACAAATCCCGTTAGCCGTTATATTTAGACAAGTTGCACGAGGTTTAATCCCTAGCGTGCATAGGATGAGTCATCGGGAAATCTGAGTCATCGAGGTTTTGCGAAATCCTGAGAACGGATCCTAGCCGTTGATCTCGGCAAGACACGTGTCAGCGTCTGAGAGGCGTTGGGAGTTTACCATCGGAGATTAGGGGGAGTATAGAACCGTTATGTATTGAAATCGCGATATGCGATTTCCCGATGGGATCTGGACCGTCCATTGTGCAGGACGCGTGTCAGTAGATCCTGCAGAGTCGGAGATCGACATATCGAGGTTTCCGGAGTCATGAAACTCTTGCGCAATGAAATCGCGATCCGCGATTTCCCGATACGATCGGAGCCGTTCCATTTGAGGGACGCGTGTCGTAGATCCAGAGAAAGTCAGGGATCGGGAGATCGGGGTTCTCAAAGACAAGGAAACCGCGGCGCTGGGAATCGCGATCGGCGATATCCCGATAGTGACGTAAGCAGAGTAGGGACCCCCGGGGTTAACGTGGTGGACAGGTGTTCGTCATCCGAGAAGGGTCGGGAAATACGTGGGGAAAATATGACACAATCACAACCGTCCATCTATGGGACAGGTGGCAGCCATCGAGAACCATCGGCGTTTGGCCCTATCAAGAAATCGGGGTTTCCGAGGACAAGAGACTCGAGCATGTTGAAATCGCGATATGCGATTTCCCGATGGGATCTGGACCGTCCATTGGGCGAGGACACATGGCGGTGATCAGCGCCATCAACGTTGGTGCATCGGGAAATCAGCGTTTCCGTGGACAAGAGATCGGGAAATATCAGTTGAAAATCTCGACGAGATCTGAGCCATCCATCACACCGGACAGGTGTCAGGGATCGGGCAAAAGTCGCAGATCGGGATATCGGAGTTTTCGAGGGTAAAGAAATGGTGCAACAGGAAATCGCGATCCGCGATTTCCCGATGAGATCCGAGCCATTCATCTTGAGGACGTGTTTCAGAGGATCCCAAAGAGTCGGGGTTCGACATATCGGATTTTCCGGAGTCGTGAAACTCAAACATAATGAAATCGCGATTCGCGATTTCCCGACACGGTCGGAGCCGTTCGATTAGAGGGACGCGTGTCGGTGGATATGAAAGCATCGAGATTTCGGGGTTTTGCATACATTGGAATTGTTGTGTTGGAAATCGTGATTTCGCGATACCGATAGAGCCCACACGTACCATCGAGAATCGGGATATCGGAGGTCCCGGGAGCGAGAGTTTTATACCTTGCAGAATCGCGAAACGCGATTTCCCGATGAGTCAAAGGACAAGGGGGGCCCACAGTAAGGTCAACATAAGACAGGTGGCAGATTGTATCGCGTATCGGTATATCGCAAGTTTCGTGGACAAGGAGTCCATGCGCTACGAAATCACGAACCCTGAAAACCCGACGTAATTAACATAACTCGTAACCCTCATTAAATGAACTAATTAAGGAATGTTTAATTAAGACTTAATTGTATTGGGGATCGCGGATCCCGTGGACGGAGGTACTAGGGTGTGGAAAACGCCGAAATTCCGAAGGGAATAGGACTACGGTCATATGGGCACAGGACATATGGATCTTGGTACAACCAAAAGGGCTAATACGCAAGGAAGAGGCGTATCGGGTATCGGCATATCGGGAATCGAAAATCCTAAGGACTTGCACGCGTTGACGCCGCAAACGCCGAAATCCCGATAAGGTGACTAAGACCACGGTCTTGTGAGCGCGGTCATATAAACCAAGGTGTAGCCAGTAGGGGCTAGCCCATAGAAATGGAGCCATCGTGAATCGGGGATTGGAGAGGTAAGGGGATCGTGACAGCGAAAAGTTCGAAACTCCGAACTCCGATATAAGGGTCGAGGATAAGCCACGGTAGGTCCAGAGGCCATGACGAGCATGTGGAGCCTATGCGTGCCCGAATCCTTGGGTGCTCGTTTAGTCGTTTTATTTTATTTGTAAATTGTTAGAAATATTATAAAATAGATTAAATTATTTAGCATAAATAAATTATATATATATAGGAATGAGTTAGTATAAAGTTAAAATGGATTAAGTTGATGTAAATAATAATTTTAATTCAACTATGTTATTAAAGTGTAAGGTTAGCCTACCTTAAAGTGTGATGTTGACCGAGATTAGATGCTTAATCCTAACCCAAAACTGAGCCAATTCCCCTGATGGAGTAACGTCTGTTTACAGACAAGTAAAGAAAACTTACGCCTAAACCTGTTTCTAAGTTTGAGTAGC